>OZ004708.1:89567231-89828059 GCA_963924515.1 Vespertilio murinus
TCTCACCTGATGGTAATCATTCAGTCAACAGTTTATATTAAAATGTAATAGGAGCCCGCTGGCGTGGCTCAGTGGTTGAACGTTGACCTATGAATCAGGAGGTCAAGGTTCGGTTCTGGTCAGGGGTTGCAGCCTTGATCCCCAGTGTGGGGTGGGCAGGAGGCAGCTGATCAATGATCCTCTCTCATCATTGATGTTTCTATCTCTCTCTCCCTTCCTCTCTGAAATCAATAAAAATATATGTATTTTTAAAATCTAATACTGTTGTTGCTAATCTTTCAGCCCCTGGTTTCTTTCCTTTTTCCTGTTGTGCAAGCTCTGACAGGGAGTGGTGAGGATGAGAGACCCTCAATTCTGGTAAATGGTCTGCTCTGCCCCTCAGTCCTCAGGGGTGCTCAGAAGCTGGCGATTCTCCCCACGTCCTCAGCTCCCCTCCCAAGATGTCAAAAGGTCCTTTCCCGAGCCCTGCTGGGCTCCAGCTTGGCACCTGCATGGGCACCTCCATTCGCCCACAGGGAATGTGCCCCAGTTAATCAGACACACCTGGAGCCACCCACTGGCCCCCACAGTCCTCACCTTTTCTCCACGAAGACCCTCACTCCTGATTTAAAAGGTGGTTTTTTTCTTGCACATTTTTCCAGAGTATCTGAATGGGCAGAAAACATAGACACATATGAATTGTACAGTCACGGGGCCCCCTTGCGGAAAGCAGACATGCTGAGAGGCTGCCCCATTTTTCCTGGGTCCTGGGCTGGCTCTGGACCCCAGAGCCTTTGCTCTCAGTGGCACTGCTTTCCCCCGTCCGCCCCCAGCTCTCTCCTTCGCATGGTCTGCATTCGGTCACTTGTGGTTGCTGTAACAAAGCACCACAAACCGGTGGCTTACACCAACAGCAATTTCTTCTCTCCTGGTTCTGGAGGCCAGAAGTTGGAATCAAGGTGTCGGCGGGGCCCCGCCTCCTCCGGAGGCTGTAGGAGAGGATCCTCTCCGCCTCTTGCAGCTTCTGGTGGCCCCAGGTTTCCTCTGCCATCCGGTGCCTGACTCTCTCCAGTATCTGCCTCCATCTTCACTCAGCTTCCCCTCGGTGTGTCTGTGTGTCCTCTTCTGTCTTTGTCATTGGATTTAGTACCTAATGGAAATAATCCTGGATAATCTTGTCTTGAGATCCTTCACCTGATTGCATCTTGAAAGACATTTTCCAAATAAGATTCCAGTCACAGGCTCCAAGGGTATACCACGCATCTTCTGGGGGCTACCATGTGACCCAGCAAGGGCTGGCCATCAACCAAAGAGCGAGCCCAAGCACTGCAGGCACCACCAAGCTCAAGCCTGTGGCCTTGAGTAGCCGGATCTCATAGATTCGCTTTTGAGATCCATATCTGTGGCCTTGAATTCAGGAAAGGAAGTCCCCTCTTGGCCCACGACCATGGCCTGCCCACACTCTGAGGAGGGAGGTGTACTTCCCGTCCAGGGAGCCGCTCACACCGATCGGCCACAGACCTTGTTCTGCTTTTGGGCAGGTGACACTTCTTGATGCCATTTCCTGCTGAGGCTAAGGGTCAAGGGCAGTCCAAGTCTTCCCCCAGTTCTCCCGTTTGTAAGAGCTAGCCTTCCCGTGGGTTCAAGGCCTCAGTGCCAAGGGATTCCTGGCTACCTACTAACCGCCACAGGGTACCTGGGTCTCCAAGATGATCAGAACAAGAAAGAGGCTGCCCTGCTGGTTTGCTTAGTGGATAGAGCGTCTGCCTGTGGACAGAAGGGTCCTGGGTTCAGTGTCAGTCAAGGGCACGTATCTTGGTTGCAGGCTCCTCCCCAGCCCTGACGCATTTGATGTTTCTCTCTGTCTCTCCCTCTTATACTCTCTCTCTAAAAATCAATGGAAAGATAACCTCCAGTGAGGATTAACAAAAAAAGAAGAAGAAAGAGGCTGTCAGTGAATTGACAGCTCCCTGCTGGGAGGGGTTGCCGTTCTCCCCCATCTGCTGACACAGTCCAGGAAATTGGCCACAGGTTGGAATTCCAACAGCAGCCTGATTCTGGAACCAGAGCAGCCTCCCTTGCCATGAAAACAAACTGCTGCTAACTAAAATAGTTACTAGCCAGGGGCAGGAATAGAAGAAAATGTGGGTTTGAAAGAAGAGAGAACACAGGCCACACCCTTGGAAACCCACTTGTACATGGAGTAGGCGTGTGTCTTGTTCAAGGCTGCACACGGACGACTGCCACCCTGGAGAGACAGGCCAGCTGATCAGCAGGTGATGGACCAGGGGCCCGGCCCTGCCACCCCTGGGGCACCAGCTGCCTCTCCTGTATAATAGGATGGGCTCAGATGAAGTTGGCCCACACACCCACCCAGCTCCCTTACTTGGTGATAGTGGGTCCCGTGAGAGACAGGCCCCTCTGACCTCAGTGGGTGTGGAGGCAGCGGGGCCCATGCCAGGCTCGGGTCCCTGCTGGGCCACCTCCCTCCTGTAGGGTCCCAACAGCGTGTAGCCTCTCCAATTTTAGTACCTCGTTCATTAACAGGAGCCCCAGTGCCCACCTCCAAGGGATGGGAGGACTCAGTGTGTTAAATCCTATGAAACAGTGCCTGGAACGTTTGCCATCACTACTCTTAGTGTTGATAGTGTGGCTGTTGGGGTGCTCGGTCCCTGCCATGGCACCCCCATAGCCTCATGGACCCATGTCCATCAGATGTCCATCAATTGATAAATGGATAACAAAATGTGGTGTGTCCACGTATGTAAACTCTTATTCAGCCATAAGTAGGAATGAAGTTCTACCACATGCTACAGTGTGACTCAGCCTCAGAATCGTTAGGCTGAGTGAGAGAAGTCAGGCACAGTATACATACTGAATGATTCTATTTCTTTAAAATTCTAGAAAATCCAAACTAATCTAAAGTGGGGCTGGTCAGTGGCTGCTTGGGGATGAGGAGTGGGGAGGAATGATACAGGGGCCAAGAAATTTTCCTGGGTGGTGGATGTGTTCACTATCTTGATCATGGTGGTGGGTTTGATGGGCGTTTGCATATGACACAACTCATCATATTGCACACTTGAAGTTCATTGTGCATCGATTACTCTTGATAAAGCTGTTTTAAAATTATATGGGCCCTGGCCCGCTGGCTCATTTGGTTGAAGCATCTTCCTAGATATGGGATTGATTCCTGGTCAGGGCACATACCTCACTTGCAAGCACATACAATTGATGCTTCTCTTACATTAATGTTTCTTTTTTGCTCACTCTCCATTCCCCCCCCCCCTTATAAAATAAAAAAGTATTAAAAACATATCCTTGGACAAAAATTTAAAAATAAATAAATAAGGATATAGATTATGAAAGGACCCAGCCAAAACATATCACATTGTACACTTTGTGTACCGTTTATTCAATAAAGCTGTAAAAAGAATAGAAAAATGAATTTGTTATCATCTTACATTTAGATTATCAATTGGAGAAACGTTTAATTGCTAGGGAGATGGTGGAAGCTGGGGGAGAGCTTCCTAAAACATCCAGGATCACATGGGTGCAGTGTGGCTCCAGTCCCCGCCTCCTGGGAGGAAGGTTCCCCATGATGCCACTGGGCTTCTGTGATCTGGTCTGGGGAGAAGTGGCTGGCCCAAGTTCCTTTTTTTTTTTTTTTAATATATATTTATTGATTTTTAACAGTGAGGAAGAGAGAGGGAAAGAGAGTTAGAAACATCGATGAGAGAGAATCATCAATCAGCTGCCTCTTGCACACTCCCCACTGGGGATATGCCCTTGACCGGAATCGAACCTGGGACCTTTCAGTCCACAAGCCAATGCTCTATCCACTGAGCCAAACCAGTTTGGGCGTTTTTTGGTTTTTTGTTTTTGTTAATCTTCACCTGAGGATATTTTCCCATTGATTTTTAGGGAGAGTGGTGGTAGAGAAAGGGAAAGACAGAAACATTGATGTCAGAGAAACACATTGATTGGTTGCCTCCTGCACAAGCCCTGACCAGGGCCCAGGCTGGGGAGGACCCTGCAACCAAGGTACGTGCCCTTGATCAGAATCGAACCCGGGGCCCTTTGGTCCACAGACCAGAGCTCTATCCACTGAGCCAAACTGGCTAGGGCCCAATCTTTATTTTTATAGATGGTGGTCATAGGGCAAGGCAACATTTAGGACAATTGCTTTTGCGACATTTAGATTGATTTACAACATTCATTGGGATTATATTTACATTTAGGGTGATTATATCTGCATACCTGCGTATGTTTTGTGTTCAAGGAAGTTAATGCACAGCTGGCTTTATCATGGGTAACAAATGATTCTAGTTTCTTAAGGAGATAATTAAATGGAATGATTTACTCTTTTTCCTTTCATGACAGAGCTGTTGTTGAAAAATACCTGCTTGAAAAGTCCCGTCTGGTCTCCCAGGAGAAGGATGAGAGGTAGGAGACCTCCCTGCGCCTCTGCCTCTGCCTTCCCCAGAGGGGAGAGGCAGACATCCCCAGATCAGGGGCTCTCCCAGGAGGCCAGACACCTCTCCCTGCTGTGTGGCCCCAAGCCTTGTGCTCATTCCTCCCAAGTCACCTTTTGTGCTTATTTCTGTGCCTTCCCGGGGCTGTTACCCCTGTGGTCAGATTCCAGGCATCTCTCATTGACCTGTGAGGGAGACACACACCCACCACTAGCGAACCACCCCCCCCCCCCCAAGCTCATGTTTTGGGAGGTTTTTTGTTTGTTTTTTTGGTAAGAGAACACGTATTTGGTTAAAAAAACAGGGGTAGAAGATGTAATTCGTAGAAGAGATGGATTGAGGAAAGGAGTTATGGGGGCAAAGCAAGGGCCCTAGGAGTTTGGGAGTGAGGAAGCTCATGGTAAAGGGCGGGGGGGAGGAGAAGGGAAGAGAAGCAGGAGGGGGGAGGGAGAGGGAAGGCACAGGAATGCTCTTGGGAGGGAGAGCTAGGGGGACTGTTTTGTTTTTTGTTTTTGTTTTTTTCTAAGACATACTAAGAACCGACTTATTGTCTTAAATTGAGACAATATATTTGAGGTGCTTCCCCCCCCCCCCCCCCCGTGGGGGAGGGATTCTCCAAAGCAATATGAGTAGTGATTTTGAGAAGTTACTGTTGCTTGGCTTCCAAAAAATGACTTTTCCCCCTGAATTTTGACCTGCAGAAACTACCACGTGTTTTATTATTTGTTACTTGGCGTCAGCCAGGAAGAGCGACAAGAATTTCAGCTCAAACAGCCTGAAGATTATTTCTACCTCAACCAGGTAAACACCGAGCCCTGGCCACAAACACCACCTCTGTTCCCCGTAGGCTGTTTACGCTCCGCCAGGTCAGAGGCCGTCCGCCTTGGCCCTCTCCGGCCCCCAGACCGGCTCCAAGGAGGCCCACAGGAGGCAGCATAAAGGAGCCCATTCATTCCCTATGTCCTGGGCCCTGCCCCGTCAGTTCCAGCCAAAACCGTTCCCACACGCCGCCACCCTCTCTGACCCAGAAATACCCAGAGTGCCCCTGACTTTGTTTTTTAGCATAACTTGAAGATCGAAGACGGAGAAGACCTGAAACATGACTTTGAAAGACTCAAGCAGGCCATGGAGATGGTGGGCTTCCTTCCCGCCACCAAGAAACAGTAAGTGGGCTGGCCGCCGTCCCACCGACTCCGCAGGGCCACTCCCGGGTCTCGCTGGTCACTCTCTGAGATCTGATCGACACCCTGACCGGGAGCTGCACAAAGGGGGACAGCCCCGTGACAATAAGCACGCGGGAAGGGACTCTCGTCATTAGTCATTTGGAGATGCCAATTAAAACCACAGGGGCTTTTGCCCAACAAACGGTACCTTAAAAATGGCAACGATGGTAGGTTTTATAGGATGTGTGTTTTACTCCATGAAAAATGTTCTAATGTTTGAAAGCGACACGGGACCCTCCCCACCTGCCAGTGTATCCAGCAAGAACACCCTCACTGCTGGGGGCGTGCAATTGGGCCAGCCGCTTTGGAAAGCCATTTGGCTGTTTTCTACTCCAGCTGTGTGTACACAACGAAACGCGTACATTTGCTCACCCAAAGACACGCACACGGATGCACACAACAGCCTTCTTTATAACAGCCCCAAAGCCTGGAACCCGCCCCCCGCCCTCTCAAAATGCCCACCAACAGAAGATTAAATAAATAAATGTCAGTCTATCCATGCAAGGGTCAGCACACTTTCTGGAGAGGGCCAGAGAGTAAATATTTTCAGCTTCCTGAGCCAGATGGTCTCTGTTACATGTTCTTCCTCTCTGCATTTCATTTTGCTTTTTAATAACCATTTAAAAACCAAACCAAAAACTTAGCTCAGGGGCCATACAGAAATGGGCCCAAGTGTGCCAACTCTGGGACGACTCCACACAATAGTGGCTGCCACTGGAGATGCCGATTCCGTCCCCAGGGGGCCCCTGTCTGGAGACATACTTCATGGTCACACTGCATGAGCGTGGGGTGCTGCTCAGTATCACACAGTGCCCAGGACACCCTCCGTCCCCAGCGAAGAACAGTCTGGCCCGTGGTGCCTGCAGGGCCAGGCTGAGGTACGCAGGCCTGTAGCACTGAGAGTGAACAAACCAAGACTCTGTGCAGCACTAAGCACCATAGTTTTTCAGTGACAGGCCAGATACAAGTACCTACATACAATGATTTCCTGGACATTAGGTTCATGGATGATGTTAGATTTCATGACAACGGTTCAGCTCTGTGGGGCTGGGTGGTTCCAGGACCAGGAATGTTGCATTCCTTGGTCTGAGTGCTAATTAACGGGGATCTGTACATTTTGTGGTCATTCATCTCTGCACCTGGGAGTTGTGTAGTGTTTTGCATGTACACTCTGCCACCATAAAAATACTTTTTAGCCCCGCCTTACAAAGAAAAATAGAGATCTCTGTCTTTCAAGTCACATTGAACAAAGAGAGACCCCGACAAAGGGATTCGATGTTTTTCAGACTTTGTGTGTTTGATGGTGTTTAAATTCAGCCCAGTTGGCTGGATGCCTCTGTCATCTCATAACTGTCAAACTGCCCCCCCATTGAACCTCCTTTTCTCTCCCAGGATTTTTTCTGTGCTCTCGGCCATCCTGTATCTGGGCAATGTCACGTACAAGAAGAGAGCCACAGGCCGAGACGAAGGCCTGGAGGTCGGGCCCCCCGAGGTGCTGGACACGCTGTCACAGCTTCTGAAGGTACTTCTCCCTGTTCTCGGCCACTGCGGGATGTGCTGGGGCAGCTCGGGGCTGTGGCCTCGGAGGACCCAGAACTTCCTGCCTTGGCTGTGCTTCTGTAAACCAAGGCCTGCGCCTGCTTCCTCACACCGTCTCTGCAAGGCCCTTCCTCTTTTCCGAGGGCCTCCCCCTGGACAGAGACACCTCCCACCTCAGCTCCTCATGCAAAAGGCTCTTTAAAAACCATAGTTTGATCATCGAGGTCATTTTCTCATTGGACCCGCCATCCCCTAGTCCCCTGGTTCTCAACCCCAAGGGCAGTGTCTGGAGGCATTTTTGGTTGTCACAACTCGGGGGGCTACTGGCATCTAGGGGGCGAAGGCCACGGGTGCTGCTTGACATCATATAATGCATAGGGTGGCCACCCCACAGCCTCTAATGTCAGTGGCCCCAAGGCTGAGAAGCCCTGCCCTCAGTCTTCCTGTTTTCTAAGCGTTTTGTGTTTCCTCTCTGGCTTTTCTTAAAGGAGGAGCCCTGGCTTCTGTGGTGTTCGGGGGAGGAGTAAGAGCACGTATGGGGGGATCAGGGCAGCTTCCCCAGTTCCTACTCTTTGCTGCTGGCTTGAGGGGGCTTGACAGTCAGGCAGGGCCAAGGCCTGGGCGTCCGGCACACAGGCTGGAACAGCTGTGAATGCAGGTCACCAGACAACAGTGAACCTGAGGCCCACGGTGACACCCAGGCTGTGCAGCCATGCACCCAGGGCTGTCATCGCGGGTGCTGATCAAGCCTGGAGGGCGACCATTCTGAAATGCACTGAGCATAATGGGTTGGCAGCCCTGAGGGTGGGCTTCGGGCCCACTTCCTGGCACAGCCCGTGGGGGTCCTTCTCTGAACTTCCTCATGCTTCAGGCCTTGTCTCAATGACACAAGTTCTTTACCCTGGACAAGTTCTTCGCCCCTCACCCTCTCTTTATCTCCCTCCTTGACCTTGAAACAGGTGAAGCGAGAAATCTTGGTGGAGGTTCTGACCAAAAGAAAAACAGTGACCGCCAACGACAAGCTCATCCTTCCCTACAGTCTCAGCGAGGTGAGCACTGCCCTGGGCTTTCAGGGGCATCACGTCCCCAAACACAGGTGAGGGGAGGTCTTTTGGGAACAGCCAGCATGGTGATCGTTTTCCTGCATAGTGGCACACGGAACCCGTGTGGTGCCTCCGGTTCAGCACAGACCAGCTTAGACAGCAGACTGCAGCCTGAGAGTCAGAACTTGGGCCCTGCGTGTTCATCTCTGTGATCCCGACTGCTTCGTGGGCACGCTGGTTCTCACCAGCAGAGGAAGTGAGACCTGCAGCCAAATCCAGGCCACTACCTGCTTTTGTAAATAAAGTTTTATTGGCAAGCAACCGTGCTCATTCATTTACATGCTGCTTTCCTGCTACAGCACAGAACTCAAAAGAGTTGCAACAGAGACCCTCCCTGGCCCAAAAGGCTGAAATATGGGTTGTCGGGCCTTTTGCAGAAAAACTCTGTCGATCACAGAGCTAGAGCATGACCTTTACAACCATTATGTGATGTGATCCCTAAATATTGATAAGGTGCTTCTCTCTGGCCTTTGCCCCAGCCTGGATGTGTGTGGTGTGTTTTCCTGCGTTTTTATCTCAAGAACAATGTGACTGCAGCTTGCAGTTTGGACAGCAGCAGGAAAGCACCTAGCCACAGGGGGGACTTTTTGCTGGTGATGGCTGCTTGGGCATCTCAGAAGGGCACCATGGACAGTCTGAGCCCCCAGGGGCAAAAGTCCCCTGGAGTGTGCAGGACCCCTGTGACCCCAGCAGCACGGCTGCTCCCGTGGCACCATGTGAAAGATGCCAGGCTGCGACTCTAGAGGCGCCATTTTTTTTTCTTTTTTGATTTAAAAAAAATTTTTTTTAATTGATTTCAGAAAGGAAGGGAAAGGGGGAGAGAGAAATATCAATGATGAAAGAGAATCATTAATCGGTCGGCTCCTGCATGTCCCACACTGATGATCAAGCCTGCAACCAGGGCATGTGCCCTTGACCGGAATCAAACCTGGAACCCTTCAGTCTAGAGGCCTAAGCTCTATCATTGAGCCAAACCAGCTAAGTCTGTCTGTCACAATTTACATCTGAGCACATAAAAAAAAAAAAGGAATTTTTTATATGTAAATTAGACCTCCATAAGGCCTTAAGAAAAATTGTTAAAGCCATTGCTACTTTTACAGTGTTGGCCCCTTGATGCTCTCAGAACATCAAGGGGCCAGGCTTTGAACCTGGCTGGGCCTCCTGGCTGGTTCCCAGGCTGGCAGGCCTGGTGTGTCCCTGAGCCTGCGTTCCCGTGACATCAGCCCCAGCAGCACTGAGGAAAGAGTTGGCTGTACCACAGGCTGCTGGGTCAAGGCTTTTCAGTTCAGGCTTCAGTGTGCAGGGCTGTCTGAGCTGACAGGGTGGCGTGCAAAGTGATAAGGCAAGTGTCAAATGAGCTGGCTCTTAAAATCACCGCCTTAGCCCTGGCCAGTGTGGCTCAGTTTGAGTGCCCTCCTGTGCACGGGAGGGTCACCTATACATTTACCTCTCTTCCTCTTTCTCTTAAAAAAAAAAATCAATAAAATCAATGCCTAGCCCTGGCCAGTGTTGTTCAGTTATAGTGTCAGCCCTCGCACCAAAGGGTCTCAGGTTTGATTCCCAGTCAGGGGCATGTACCTGGGTTGCAGGATCAATTGATCGGTCGATCCCCAGCCCTGATCGAGGCATGTATGGGAGGCAGCCAATCTATGTGTCTCTCTCATTGATGTTTCTCTCTCTCCACCCCACCTCCTCCCTCCCTCCTTTCCACTCTAAAAAAGCAATGGGGGAAAAAATATCCTCAGGTGAGAATTAACAAAAAATAATAAAATAAAATCACTGCCTCAACATCCTCTGTGTGCAGACCTTGGGGTGGTGCGTCTGGGCCCACCTGGCAAAGGTGTGATGCTCCTCTGTGCCCACAGGCCATCACAGCCCGAGACTCCATGGCCAAGTCTCTGTACAGTGCCCTGTTCGACTGGATTGTGCTGCGCATTAACCACGCCCTCCTCAACAAGAAAGACATGGAAGAGTCTGTCTCGGTGAGTGTCCCACCCCCACCCCACCACCCAGCCAAGCTGGGCTGGGGGAGGTTGTGCCCTTGCTGCCACACAGGTGTGACGTCGGGAGCCAAGGTGGCTGTAGCCAGTGTCGGGCAAGTGGCCAGTTCCTCCCAGCCCAGCGAACAGGACAGGAGACGATTCTCAGGACCCAGCACAAATGAAAACACGGGCTCCTTGTTCAAATATGATAGGTTCCAAGGGAGCCAAGCACAGGGCCCTCAGGACACGACAGAACAGGTGCTCCCAAGCGAGGGCCCACCGGTAACACCTGTTTTCTGTTCCCCCAGTGCTTGTCCATCGGGGTCCTTGACATCTTTGGCTTTGAGGACTTCGAGAGGAACAGTTTTGAACAGTTCTGCATCAATTATGCCAACGAGCAGCTCCAGTATTACTTCAACCAGCACATTTTCAAACTAGAGCAGGTAAGGAAGTGTCATTGTCACTCATCCGGCCCACGGGGGGCCAGATGTGTTAGAACCGGGATCTCCCTAGGGGCCTGGATTGTCCTCAAACCTGCCCCAGAATGTTTTTCTGCAAAAGAGGAAAGTCCGGGGAAAATTACACCCAGCCTGGGATGAGGCAAACTGTCCGGGGATGTTTTTGGCCACAGGTCAATTTTGCACCTTCTCTCTGTTCAATCGTGAAAGTCCTTTAATGGAAGAGAAACACAGTTGCCTTAAAAGTCAACGATATTTATAATCTATGTGTCTTCAATTCTAGATACGCAGACATCCTTACCCACATATTACCTCTCACATTGATGATTCTGGCAGGGGGAAGAACTGATGGGGTTATATACTTATTTAGCTGGCTTTACTATTATGTTTGTTGGTCCAAATTGAGTTGAGCGGGAAGAGCAAAATACACAGTGAATTGCAAAGATTTGGACATAGAGGGTTAAGTTAAGTATTGTTAAAGCTATCTTCACCAATTTCTTTTTACTTTTGTTGTTGATATTAATCCTCACCCGAGGATATTTTTCCCATTGCTTTTTAGAGAGGAGGGGGGGGGGGGTGGAGAGACATCAATGCAAGAGAGACATGTAGATTGATTCCCTCCCGCATACGCCCAAACAGGGCTGAGGATTGAACCTGCAACCCAAGTACATGCCCTTGATGGGGAATCAAACCCGAAACCCCCTTGGTGCTCCGGTTGATGCTCTGACTGGACTCTTTTTACATTTTAAAATGTGACTCTGAGTAAATTTGAAGTTACATAGGTCACTTACAGACATTACAATTCCCGAGCAGGGGCCCAGGGGTAAAGTCCAGCCCACTGTCTGTTTTTTTTTTGTTTTTGTTTATATATTTTTTTGAGTTTTTTTACAGAGAGGAAGAGAGAAGGATAGAGTTAGAAACATCAATGAGAGAGAATCATCGATCAGCTGCCTCTTGCACACCCCCTACTGATGATGTGCCCACAACCAAGGTACATACCCTTGACCGGAATCGAACCCGGGACCTTTCAGTCCGCAGGCTGACGCTCTATCCACTGAGCAAAACCGGTTTCGGCCCCACTGCCTGTTTTTATAAATAAAGCTTTATTCAAACATGGACACCCCCATTTATTTACATATCATCCCTGACTGCTTTCAAGCTATAGTACAAAACTGAGTGATATTGACAGAGACCATCTACCTCATACAGTCCAACATATTTACAGTCTGGCTCTTGATAAAGGAAGTTCGCTGTCTTCCTAGGTGACTTTAAGTGTAATACTTTGCTGTGTTAGATTTTTGAAAATGTGTGTTCTACTTATGTTGCTAATCATTAACTTATATAATAATCTTATATAGCTATTAATATACTTTTGTTATATAGTAATAGGTATTCTGTTACTTACACATCCATATATAGATTTTGCATACATACTTAAATTCAAGGGTGGGCAAAAGTTGGTTAAGTTGCTCATGGAAAAACACATGCAGATTATGATTATTACAATAGCTTTGTTAATTTAATGGAATAGTACACTCACATTAAACCTACTTTTTCCCACCCTTGTATAATATGTTTATATGTAACACGTGCCCACCCTTGTATAACATGTTTATATGTAAAAATTGTCCATGGAATAATGAACCTATGGGATACCCCTCCCACACACTGCAGGAGGAGTACCAGAGCGAGGGGATCTCATGGCACAACATTGACTACACGGACAACGTCGGCTGCATCCACCTGATCAGCAAGAAGCCCACCGGCCTCTTCTATCTGCTGGATGAAGAGAGCAAGTGAGTGTCCGTGTCCCGGTGTGTCCACAACCCAGCCACTCAGTCCAGTTCCGCAGCCCCCAGAGCCTAACCCCAAATCCGAACATCCCAAGAACTTCTGAGTGTCTCAAACTCATTTGGCCATAAATCTTGACCTCACGTTTGGGAAATGCATGTACCATGCACCATGCACCATGGAAATATTAACACATGCAATAACTGAAACACACCCACCCAGGAGTTCTTGGGAAAGAATTGTAGAAAATGGGAACGGGCTTGGTGCATCCTTGCAAAGGGCAGCTTGTGGAACCGGGGCCCAGCCCAGACGCCTACTCTCTGCAGAGCCTGCACCCCTTGTCCAGGGTGTACTGACGGCTGGAAGGGATATTTATAAGGTGCCTCATGCTTGGTCACCCAGCTGCAGTCGCTGAAGTCACAGTCACTAAAAGTCACCTACTCGCCAAAACTGGTTTGGCTCAGTGGATAGAGCATCAGTCTGCGGACTGAAAGGTCCCAGGTTCGATTCCGGTCAAGGGCATGTACCTTGGTTGTGGGCACATCCCCGGTGGGGGGTGTGCAGGAGGCAGCTGATCGATGTTTCTCTCTCTCTCTTTTTTTTTAAATTAAATTATTATCTGTGTACATATCGATGTTTCTCTCTCATCAATGTTTCTGGCTCTCTATTCCTCTCCCTTCCTCTCTGTGAAAAATCAATAAAATATATATATTTTTTAAATAAATAAAAAATAAAAGTCACCTACTGAATTAGTTTACTGCAGCTGCTGTAATGAATGACCACAGAAGGGGTGGCTTAAGACAACAGAAATATATTCTCTCATGGTTCTAGAGGCCAGAAGTCCGAAATCAGTACCAAGGGGCTGAAATCAAGATGTTGACAGGGCCGCACACCCTCCAAAGGCTCCAGGGGCAAATCCTTCCGGCCTCTTTCTAGCATCTAGCAGCCCCAGGTATCCTTGGTGTTTGGCTGCATCACCCCCACCTCTCTCACTGTGGTCAGTCACCCTCTTCTGTCTGTCAGTGTCTCGTCTCCTTTTCTTTCTTTTTTTTTCTTTCTTTTTTTAAATACATATTTTATTGATTTTTTTCACAGAGAGGAAGGGAGAGGGATAGAAAGTTAGAAACATTGATGAGAGAGAAACATCAATGAGCTGCCTCCTGCACACCTGCCACCAGGGACGTGCCCGCAACCAAGGTACATGCCCTTGACCGGAATCGAACCCGGGACCCTTCAGTCTGCAGGCCGACGCTCTATCCACTGAATCAAACTGGTTTCGGCTTGTCTCCTTTTCTTATAAAGACCACAGTCATTTGAATTAGTGCCCACCTGCATGGCCTCATTGCAACTTGCCTGCATCTACAAAGACCCTATTTCCAAAGAAGGTCACATTCATAGCTTCCCGCTATCAAGACACGTCTTTTTATCGCACCTCTTTACTGGGCCCTTGTGTGTTGCTGAGGCCTCTGTGGGGCTGGAAAAATTAGGCTCACCTGCCTCACACCAAGTCCCATCAGGATGGGGACAGACAGGTTCATTCACACTGGAACTCCAGAGAAAACCTTCAGATAAGAAAAGGGTGGGGTTGCCTGACCGGTTTGGCTCAGTGGATAGAGCGTGGGCCTGGGGACTGAGGGGTCCTAGGTTCGATTCTGGTCAAGGGCACGTACCTTGGTTGTGTGCACATCCTCAGTGGGGGGTGTGCAGGAGGCAGCTCATTGATGTTTCTCTCTCACTCATCGATGTTTCTAACTCTCTATTCCTCTCCTTTCCTCTCTGTAAAGAGAGAGAGAGAGAGAGAGAGAGAGAGAGAGAGAGAGAGAGAGAGAGAAGGCCAGGGTGCTAGGAAGAGCTAGCTACATGGTCTCAGACCTGCATGTAGGGGAAGTGTTGGAGGCAAGACCAGGTCCACCAGGGTCAGTTCTGTCTTTGTTTAAAATCTGCCCATTTGCATTTATCAAGGATTTCTTTTTTTATACTTATTTGGATTTTCTAAAACAGTGCATTAAAGTATTATTTATCCAGCCCTAGCTGGGTGTTCAGTGGTTAGAGCACCAGCCTGTGGACTAAAGGGTCCCAGGTTTGATTCCAGTCAGGACACGTGCAAGGGACAACCAATTGATGTGTCTCTCTCACATCAATGTTTCTCTCTGTGTGTCTCTCCCCATCCCTTCCACTCTCTCTAAAAATAAATGGGAGAGGAAATATCCTTGGGTAATGATTAACAACAACAAAAGTAGTATTTATCCAGACGACTACACGAACGATTCCCTCACTTTCCATACCTAGAAATGATGTGCTTCATAGCTATCGTATCTTCCTCTTTAACCGCCCCCCTCCCAATTAAGCAGTAGGCATTGGGGATTCAAAGGCATCTTATGCTGCTGTGTTTGCAGCAAGGATGGTGGGCACAGGCAGGGCATGCCAAAGCTGGCTGTGGCATATCCTTCCTGGGAGGCACATATAGCCAAGTACAGTGGGTTCCTTATTCTGCTCTCACTCTCCTTCCTCTAACGGGAGCCCAGGCAAGACCCCCTCCAAGACACAGCATCCAGGTTCAGATGGACCCAAGGCCAGAGTCACTCTGTCCTGGGATCACTCCTAGGAGCTTCCCATGGTAGGTCCAAGTCCCAGTCTTACTGCTCAGCCCTGCTCTGAGCTCACTCCACAGCCCTGAGTGCGTCCTTTCGCCCTTGGCCCCTTCATACCCGCAGCAGGCTCCTGGCCCTAAAACTCAACACTCAGGGCAACCCACGCGCCTGTCTGCCCACCCACCTTAGTGTCAAAGGACCTGCAACCTCCCATGCAGAGCAGGTGGTCAGCCACCGTTCTTACAGCTCACAACTTCTGAAAGCTCACAATTTCAAATCTTCCCAGCTTCCCCCACGCCACGAGCCAAACTCTGCTGGCCAAGTTCAAACAGCAGCACGAAGACAACAGGTACTTCCTCGGCACCCCCATCATGGAGCCGGCATTCATCATCCAGCACTTCGCAGGGAAGGTGAAATATCAGATTAAGGTACGAGTCGGGACCCGGAGGTGGGAAAGGGAACACGTGGGTGACCTGGAGGCCCCTTCTCTCTGGTGCTTGCTTGGTCCATTCCCTTCAGCTCATTCATTCCGGGCCAGATACCGGGGTGCTTAGACCGGGCCCCTGAATCTCCCACTCCACGGGCAGAAACCACTCTCTCTTACAACGGGTCCCCAGCCCTCACCAGCCCTTCCCGTGCTTGCACCAGTGAGTGACTGCTGCCTCTTTCCCCACCAGGACTTCCGGGAGAAGAACATGGACTACATGCGGCCAGACATCGTGGCTCTCCTGCGGGGCAGCGATAGCTCCTACGTGCGGGAGCTCATCGGCATGGACCCGGTGGCAGTGTTCCGCTGGGCCATGCTCCGGGCCGCCATCCACGCCATGGCCGTGCTCCGGGAGGCCGGGCGCCTGCGGGCCGAGAGGGCTGAGAAGGCTGCAGGTAAGAGGAGGGTTCCCTGTCCGTCTTGAAGTGCCCCTTTCGGAGGCATTTAGCACCCTCACAACGTTGTGTGACCACCGCCTGGTTCCAGAGCTCTTTTGTCATCCCAAACGGAAACCCTACAGGTGCATAATTTCACGTCATCACCTTCCCTACTTTCCTGTGACAACCTGGCCCCCCTTAGGGCCACTGGGCTCTAGACACCAGCCCTGGAACTCCGTTTTAAGAAGGGCATCGATTAAAAGGACCAAAAGCTCCAGGCCTTTATGAGAAATAGGAATAAATGGTTGCTATTTGGAGATCAGACACTTCACAGTTCCCTACTCCGCCCACATTCGAGTATCAGGCTGTTTTTTTAAGATGAGTTGGGGTCAGGACCTCAGCCTTCTAACAAAGACAAAGGCCTTCGAGCTTTCAGGCAACCCCACGTCCCCAACTCCATCTTATCTGTGTCCCCAGCAAATCTGTGCAGCCCTGGCACCCGAAGTCACCTGGGGGAGCTGCAGAGAGGAGCCATCACCCCCTCGGAAAAGCTGTACCGGTGAGCATGACCTTGATTTGTCCCAACCGAAGCTGGTAGACTGCAGTGTTATTTAAGACGGTTCCAGAAAGCCCACCCCCTGAACCCAGGTTGGGGCTGACCTTACCCAGCAACTGCTTGAACCAAAGAGACCCAGAAGCAAACGGCACCTGGCCGCCACTTTTCTGTACCCAGGCCATCTGCTTTAGGAAGATTTGAAGTGGCTCAGTTTACAAAGGATCCTTCCCATGGTTGGGTTGTGCCAGTTGGTGGGTGGGGCCAAGGAGCCACTGGTCCCTCCCATCCACAGGCTAGGTTTATTTATTATTTTTAAAATATATTTTTATTGATTTTTTTTACAGAGAGGAAGAGAGAAGGATAGAGAGTTAGAAACATCGATGAGAGAGAATCATCGATCAGCTGCCTCTTGCACAACCCCTACTGGGGATGTGCCCGCAACCAATGTACATGCCCTTGACCAGAATCGAACCCAGGACCTTTCAGTCCGCAGGCCGACGCTCTATCCCCTGAGCCAAACTGGTTTCAGCCACAGGCTTGATTTAAAAGCACTTTCTCCCGCATTCTGGCCAGGGTGTCCTGAAAGCAGATGCAAAAATACTTCATTCACAGTCAGAAACGCCGCTACCTCTTTTCTGCACGTGAGATGAAGTGGGCTGTTTTGTGGCCACTTAAGCGTAAAAGTGACCAGGCATGCGCTCCCAGGAAGGTGGGGTAGAAAAGGCCACACCGGACATATGACTGAGGCAGGACAAAACCAGAGGAGGGAGCAGTGCAGCCAGACACGGCAGGCAGGGCATGCCAGCAGCGGGCAGCAGGGGCCAAGGCTCGGGCAGCCAAGTCTCCTGAACATCAATCCCCAAGGAGTGAGCCACTACATTTCGAACATCAAAACGTTATTTTCTTTTTGTGCCCTTTGTAATAACTTTAAGAGATACGTAAAAGTGTGTGTGTAAAGATAGAACTAGCATCTGGGTAAGTGACTGAATGTCATCTGTCTAAAAGCATAGTGTGTCGTTTTCCTGCTTTTAAAAAGGTGCATTTTTAAATGGGCCTTTTTATCCAAACGAGGATAAGATAACAATTGCGTTCCCCTCCCCCCTTTGCTTATAAGGTATTTTTTGTTTGGTTGGTTTGTTTTCCTGCAAAGACTGACAGGTGGCCCAGGCTGTGGGTCCCGCCCTGGAGTGCTTTAGTTTATACAGACTCTCCCTTTCAGCTGCTCAATGCTAGATTTCTCAATTGACGGCTCTGAGGAGTTCGATATTAACGCTTTTGAGGACATCTTTGCTTTCTATGAAAGCAAGAAGTAAGTAGAGCGAGGGCCTTCGAACCCAAGACCAGGGAGGCACAACAGAGGAGCAGGTCCCTAGGCTCTCAGTGCAGCGTCCGGGGCCAGGAGAGAGGGCGCTTGCACCATATTTAATCAAGTTAGGGGGTTCCGGGGGGAAGTCACGGCCTCGTCCAGAGCCCCGGCCGCTGCACTGACTGCTTGGGGTGTGGAAGTGAATGTGTCCACTCTGTTGTCTGTGCCCTCCGTGCCTCCCTGGAGGGCGAGGGAACAGAGGTAAGTGAGGCCGTCCAGCCGGGCATGGTGCATGGAGCACACGAGGGGCTGCCGGTCGGGGTCTTCCCAGGCCAACTGCCCAGAGCTTAAACATGCATCTGAAATAATTGGAATAAGGAGTTTAAAGCAAAAATAAAACAATCAAAAACCAGAACCTCCCGTCTTCGTTCTGTAGTCAGTGCTTCCTCACTTCTGACAGTCTATCAAAGACATTTGTCATCTAGATGTCCTTCACAAGTATCTTTTTTTCAGAGCACTAGGTTTTCCCCTCTTAAGTTGTTCTCATTGTCACATGCCGGTGCCAGAGTTTGGGCCTAGAGCCATGATCAGCAAGCTGCGGCTCTCGAGCCACATGCGGCTCTTTGGCCCTTTGAGTGTGCGCATGGGCGAGTCTATTTTGAAGAAGTGGCGTTAGAAGAAGTTTAAGTTTAAAAAATTTGGCTCTCAAAAGAAATTTCAATCGTTGTACTGTTGATATTTGGCTCTGTTGACTAATGAGTTTGCCGACCACTGGCCTAGAACATACTCTCAGATCTGAACCTGAACCAACAGTCTCTGAACAAAACGAAGCTGCTAAGATTGAACTCTTTGGGGTAAAGATCTGCAGCCAGGGTTTCCCGCCCTCTGCTCTGCACTGCTCACTCTGTGGTGGTGGCCGGCATGTGTACGTGGAGGGTTGAGCAGCACCCCTGGCCTCCCCCTACTTACCCCCGCCTTGTGGCAGGCACCCCAATGTCCCCTAGTAGGGAGGACACGGGACAGTCCTGCTCTGGCTGAGAACCCCTGTGTGAATTTCAGTTTATTCTTCCTCAGGCCTCTTCTGAAGGCAACAAGGAGGCTGACATGCGGCCACAGAAACATTGAGAGAAACTAATCCGCTTCCCTCGAGAAGCCCCCTTCTAGTCCCTGACGCCTTTTGCAGATTCCGGAAGGCTGGCTGTTCAGTATGAGGCCTTTTTCAGTTATAGGAGAAGCCGTTGAGCTGGAAGTGGCCTCCACTCCCTCAGAGGACGGGGGCCTCTTTGGGGTGGGGCCTCCTGGCTGACCCCTGCCGCCTTCGGTGTTAGAGGGAGAGGCAGCAGTGAGCAGGCTCCCCAGCTGCATGTTTTGGCTCCAGTGGCCTGGGGACAGTCCCGACCATGCCAGGGACCCCGAGGTGGGGGACCCACTGCTCTAACTTGGTTTCCTTTCTGTCACTGTGCCCCCGTACCCCTTCGCTCTCAGCGATTTGCATGACCAAATCATCAAGACCATCAAAGGATTGCCCTGGCAGGGTGAGGACCCCCGTAGGCTTCTCCAGTCCCTCAGTCGGCTCCAGAAACCCCGCACCTTCATCCTGTGAGTCCCCCCCAAGGCTGCGGTGCCACCCCCACAAGTGCAACGACTGCCTCCCCTGCTCCCGGGGCCCGTAACGCTGCATCAGCTGCTACAAACGCTGCGCTGTCTTGCGGTTCCATTCTCACACCAGCAGTTGCTCAGCTCAGTGGCCCTCGTAATACACTCACCCTAGTGTCTGCTGTGGCCCAACCCCCCACCAGCTCCCTCGTGTCCTGCACAGCTTCACAGGAACTCGCCTCCCGCAGTCTAAGTCTCTCCCCCCAGACACGCAGGACAAGGCCTGCTTCCGTACCCCTTGCCACTGAGCTCACAAAAAAAGCTGTCAGAAGCCAGGCGTGTGATTTTGTGGCCGGGAGTGCGATGTGGTAGGAAGGACCCAGAAGCCACATAAATTGGGCCTGGACCCCCTCCTGCTCACACCTGGCCTGAGCGCTCCAAGCATGCAGCCTTGGTCTGCAGAGCAGGGCTGATGATTCTCATGGCCACAGCACCAGGACAGTTGGAGCTGGCTGAGAGCACAGCTAGTGCCCACAAGGCAGCCAGTTTCCAAATACGTTTTTATTAGCCTCATTCCACCCCATGGAGATTAGGATGAAACCTGACACACAGACCCTCACAGCCATGCATTGTGCAGATGGCCCCGCCTCCTTGGCTGGTCGTAAAATTTTTTTTTTTAATGTTTCTTTTGTTCCCATAGTGTCCGACGGTGTGGGGGCCATCCCTCCTTCCTCCGCCAAAAGATCGGCTTTCATTCTTAACTTTGCACCAGCACAAGTCCAAATGGCGCTCCTCCCAGTCCCCATTTCGGTGCTCTGCAGGGTGGAAGGTCCAGAGGGGTTCTGTGGGCCTGATTCCAGTTTCCCAACACGTAGCAAATAGAGCTGGGACACCTGGTGGGCATCAGAGCCTTGCAGGGTCCCTCAAAACTCCTCCCAGAGGATCCCCATCACTTTGTGAGGTCCATCAGCTGCCCCGTAGCCGGCCCTGTGCAGATGCGTGCTCTGCCGTGCAGACGACCAGCCCACCTCCTGCTCCCTGGCATCCAGGGGGCGCCCAATCGATGCCCCTGTCCCCGGGGAAGCCAGTGTGCAGAGCGCAGCAGAAGCACCGCTGGTCCCTGGAGAGGCAGCGGCAGTGGCCTCGTTGCACTTGTGCTGCTCAACTCTCTGTGCTCTCTGCTCTCGCTCCGTCTAACCCGCCAGGCGTGGCTTGCTGAACTAACCCAGATCCAGACCCCATGTTCCTTCTGTTCACAAAACCATTTTTAATATTTTTGACAGGAAAAGTAAAGGTACCAAACAAAAGCAGATCATTCCAAAGGTAAACACCTGGGACGCCGTCTAATGCTGCCTTGCTTTTGTCTGTCTAGAGCACCTGGCTCATGTCATTTTCCAGAAAATGGGGACGGGGAGTGGGGGAGGGGGGCTGGCTTTTAACTTCTCTGACTTTCTGACTTCCTTCTTCTTTCCTTCATCTCCTTCTTTCCCTCACTGCCCTCCTTCCCCCCCCCAAAAAAAAAAATTGTCTCCTGTTGGGTTTCTTAGAAGTAGAATTTGCACAAGTGGTACAAAGGTGGGAGATCCCAGAAGCCTGAGGTCCGGGGAAGGACTGAGCAGGAGGCGGGCTCAGCCTGGGCCAGGGAGGCCCAGAGTATGAACCGCCAGGAGTTTATGCTACTCAGGCCAGAGACCCTCCGTCCTCCCCCTCAGCAGCGGCCTTTAGCCACCAGCCATCACTGCCGCCCATGTCCATGCAGCCGAGACCCCAGCAGCTGGCTGTGGGCGACATGCACCCAGGTGTTCTGTCCGCTCGCATGCAGCATGTGGACGGGTCATGAAGTTTATAGAAGAGTAAGAGCAGCCGCTAGTCAGCTGAGGAGACAGTGCCAGTGCTCGTCAGGCAGCAGTAAGAATCCGAAGGGAGGCTCTGATGGCCTTGCCTTCCAGGCACTGGGGCCGAAAGAGAGGCTGTAGTCAGCCTTCCTGGCACCAGTGCCATTCACAGGCCCAGCCCAGGCTCAGTCCCGCCAGGACCGCCTGCCCCCACTTTCCGGTAGCACAGTCGTGAAACCAATACTAAGCGCTGGCACCCCCAGGAGCCTTGTCCTGGCTCCAGAATCAGTGCCTCCTGGTGCCCGTCGGGGCCTCCGGAGGGCAGGCCAGACCCTGTGTGTCTGTCCTAGAACCTGCTAGACTCCAAGTCCCTGAAGCTCATCATCAGCATGACCCTGCACGACCGCACCACCAAGTCGCTGCTGCACCTGCACAAGAAGAAGAAGCCCCCGAGCATCAGCGCCCAGTTCCAGGTGGGAGGCCCGAGGCTCCCCTGGCTCAGCCGGAACACGCCGCGCGGGCAGCTGGTCATTCTCCCCGGGTTCCCGCCCCGGCGGTGCTGGACACCTGAGGCTGGGTCATTCTCCCTGGGGTGGGGGGCGGGCATCCTCTGCACATGGAATGTTGGACAGCATCATGGCCTCCACCCACCAGATGCCAGCAGCATCCTCCCGTCGTCACACAACCAAAAAGTCTCCAGAGATTGCCAAATGCCCCAGGGGAGAACGAAAAAGTTAAAAAATACCATGAGTCAGTACGTGAGTTAATACAAACACTGAGCTGTGCCCTTCGCTCATGTTTTCCTTTTCCTCGCTGGCTGTCAGCAGACGTCGGGACAGCTTTTTGGGGACGTCCAATGGCTGCTGACCCTCACCATTAGGTTTTTTTATTCCTTCTCCCTTTTCTCAATCTGAGTCTCTCATGCAAGAGCTCCCACAAATCCTTTTTTTTTTCTTTTTTTAAATATATATTTTATTGGTTTTTTACAGAGAGGGATAGAGTTAGAAACATCGACAAGAGAGAAACATGAATCAGCTGCATCCCGCACACTCCCCACTGGGTATGTGCCCACAACCAAGGTACATGCCCTTGACTGGAATTGAACCTGGGACCCTCGAGTACGCAGGCCAACGCTCTATCCACTGAGCCAAACCGGTCAGGGCCACAAATCCTTTTTGGAAACAGCAGACCAGAGACCAAAATCACTGCATACGCGTTCCCTTCTGAGGCTGGCACATGTTTTAAATCCCCAGAAGGCATTTATCTAGTCTCTTCTCCATGTCTACCGAAAACAAAGAGCTGAGTGGCCCTAGGAAGGTGGCGGCCACAGGGACCCCACAACTCCCTCAGGGGTTCCCCAGAGTAGCGCAGCCTCCAGTCAGAATGTCCATCTGTAACCCCCCATGTCTCACGTGAGCACGGCCTCCCGTGGGGATGCAGGCAGGTGGCCTGGATCCCCTCTCGCTGAGAGGCATGCCTCAGGGGCCTCAGCTAAATCCCTCATTTCTTTCCCCAGACGTCCCTTAACAAGCTCCTGGAGGCGCTGGGCAAGGCAGAGCCCTTCTTTATCCGCTGCATCCGCTCCAACGCTGAGAAGGTGAGGGGCTCCTGTGTCGGGGGGGAGATGAAGGCCGAGGGGGGTGGGGCAGGAAAAGCCTCAAGGAACACGTGTTCACCTAAGTTCTGGGAACTGTAAACAGAGTATCGTGACCAGCGGTTGCGGGGGGATGGGGTGTCAGCAAGGGCAACCACAAGCAGGATGTCATCTGGAACATGAGGTGCTATGGAGATTGCTCAAGGAGGGACAGGTCTCGGTGCTCCTCAGATACGTCCCAGAAGCGGCCATTGCACAGTGTGCATGAAGGGAGGGGCTGAGGTGGTGCAGCTGGAGGCAGAGCCTGCCGCTCATCCAGAAGTTTCTTTAAAGACAGCCTTGGTGGGGCTCTGATGGCAGGCTCGGCCCTCGATGCCAGCTTCCTTTACCCCGCAGCCCATTGGACCTTGATGAGGGCCATTTGGGATCTAGGCTCCCTCTCTGGTACAGGTGACCCCTGGGCAGGGGACCCTGGTGGCTCTCCTCTCCCATACCCTTTACCCTTCCACTTCCTGTTACCCTGGCTCTCTCCTGCTCCTGGGATGCTCCGCTGACATCCTGAGCCTGCTTCTCCCTGCCAGGTGCCACGGCTTCCTCTCCTCTCCCTTCCTGCCTTCCAGTTCTCCTAGTGGTGTCCCAGAGAAAGTCCCCCCCCCCAAAAGCACCCCCCATTCTTCTGGCAACAGAATATGACCCCCTTCTTCCATCAGGAATTCTTCAGCTTCGGGCAACCCAGGAAATGCTCCATCAACACCTGCTCTGGGCAAGGGTTGTGCCAGCAGATGGTTCTTGGGGAGGGGGAAGGGGAGGGGGGCCTGACCTGTGCTTTGGAAGGTATTAAGCAGCATTCCTGGCCTCCAAGAGCCCACCAGATGCCAGAAGCAGTGTCCCCCACCCAGTCATGACACCCCCATCCCCAGTGCCATTCCCTCCCTTCCATCCACTTAAAATAACACCCATTGGCATGAAGGCCATGCCCCTGAGCTCCAGCCTGAAGCCCCCTGAGCCAGCATTGTTCCCCTCCTTCCCCTTGCCCCTGTCCCTGAAGCTGCAGGCATCTCCCTACATCTCTTGTCAGCCCTCAGCCTCCACCTCCTTCTCCGGCCCTTCCCCCAGCTTTCCCCGCCCTCCTCCTCAGCCCAGGGTCCCCTCTCCTCTGACACCTCCCACGGCGACCTCAGCAGCATCCACCCTTCACACGTGCGTCTGGCTGCCCACCCCCAGACTATGCTCTCCTCTCCATGGAATCCTCAGTATTTACCCACGTGCCTGGCACAGAGTACAAGGTCAGCCCAGGTTTGGTTTGGGCCCCTAGAAAAGAGCTCTTTGCAACACGTTCTCTTGAATTAGGCAGTAAGGAGTGACGTATGTCCCTCAACACCAGGGATTGGAACAAACCAGGCACCAGGTTTTCTAGGAAGAATGAATGCCCTGAGCACTGCTGCTGACTGGCCTCGTCTCTTTATTCCAAAAAGCACGTCTGATGCAGAGAAAGGCAGAGCCTCAGGTGCCCATGCCGGCTGTGCTAGGGACAGTTCCAGACCAGCCAGGACCCGCCTGTGTGCCAGACCTTGGCCACATCCGGAATCCCCCAGGACCTTGTCCCACAGTTCCTCTTCCCCCGCCGCCTACGGGCTTGGACACCTGGCCACAGGCACCTGCCCTGATGGCTTGCATCCCGTTTCAGAAAGAGCTGTGCTTTGACGAGGAGCTGGTGCTGCAGCAGCTGCGCTACACGGGCATGCTGGAGACGGTGCGGATCCGGAGGTCAGGCTACAGTGCCAAGTACACGTTCCAGGTAGGCTGCACGAGTGGCTGCCCACGACACAGTGCAGGGCCGAGGGCCAGCCAGCTCTGCTTCCAGACGGAATGCTGCTCTGGAGCATGAACCCATCAGGTGACTTGAGACCAGGGCTTCTCCACCCAGCACCGCGGATCATTCTGTCGTAGGAGGGCAGCTTTCCTCAGAAGCGGTGTCTGGGCCCACGCTAAGCTATGCAGAGGTGTGAGACCAAGCCAGAAGGAGGGATTTGCACAAGCAGAAGCCTTTATGGCACTGCCCTTTATTGAGCACCTTCTACCAGCTTTTATACCCAACTCTTATTCTGCCCACCAGCAGCAAGAGGGCCCGGTTCCTATTTTCCTGATACAAAAACTGAGGCCCAGGGAAGTGGTAGCCTCAGAGATGGGGTCATTCGTAACCTCACGTTGGTGAGGATCAAACTGTAGAGCAGTTTCTGAGTTGTGGTACCACTGCACATGGGACTGAGTCGTTCTCTATGGTAGAGGCATCTTGTGCACCGTGGGTGCTGGGCAGCCTCCATGCCTCCACCCACTCCACACCAGTGGCACACTCACCCCCTGGCCCCAAGTTTGACAACTCACCAAATGTCCCCACGGGTCAGCACAGCCCAGGTTGAAAACCCAGGTTCATGACACCAGCTGGCACCAGCTGTGAGGTGCTTGAGTGAGCAGTGGCCCCAAAGCCAGAGTGGCAATACCTGGTCTCTGTTCAGACTTACCCGCGTGGCTGTGGGGACGTGACTTCATCATGGCGAGCCTCTCTTTTCTTACCCACAGAATGGAAGTACTAGTATTTTTCTAACCTTATAAATAGGAAAAGCAAAATTATGGAAAAGGGAGAAAGTGCTAGTGTTATTTTACTAATTTGAATTTTAACATAATGGTTTTCTTAAAAGGCATGTGCGTCCAGTATGGTCCAGCCCCCTACTGAGCCATAGACTGAGTCCTCCCTAGGGGTGGCCCCGTCTCTTGGGCACTCTCCCCAACAGGAGCAGCACCGAGCAGGCCCGCCATGGACACGCACTACCTGGCGGGAAGCTCCGGTGCTCTGTGTCTGCGACCGGCTTTCTTACGTTTCAGACGATTTCAGAAACGCCACGGTTTTAGCTTCAGTACCATTTACGTCAAACTAGGCTTCGGCTTCGGGAACAGCTTGACGAGGGAACTGCCATCCCTGTTGGTGGCGCTCACTCAGATTCTCCTTTCTCTGCCGAAATCACCCAGGATTTCACAGAGCAGTTCCAGGTGCTGCTGCCCAAGGACGCCCAGCCCTGCAGGGAGGTCATCTCTGCCCTGCTGGAGAAGATGAACGTCGACAAGAGGAGCTACCAGATCGGAAAGACCAAGGTCAGCGTCCCCCCTGCCCCCGCCCCCTGTCATACAGGGTCCTTCCACGACCCTGGGTCATGCACTGGGAAATAGGGCCTCTGCTGAGGCATGATGCCCGGCATCCTGGAAGACCGAGGGAGCACCGTGGGGCTGGGGCACAAGCATCAGGCCTGTTCCCGGTTTGCTCACATGGAGGCTGCAGATCACCACAGCGTTCCACGGGGTGTTCAAGGGCCAAGCAGCAACCACTGCAGCATCCGGCAGGTTTCCTTCACTCGTCTTCCCTCCAGAAACCGTCCCCACCCCTGGATGTATGTTACTTGCTTTTTGTCCAACAGGTGCCAAGGTCACCTCCCTGTCGTGAAAAATCCCTCCTGGGTCCCCAATACATGTGACCCAGCAATTCCAATTCTAGATAGTGACCCAAAAGAACTAAACAGGTACTCAAGCAAGTACTTGTACATTTCATAGCAGCGTTAGTCACCATCGCCAAAAGGTAGAAACCACCCAAATATCCATGAACAAAATGTTCACATCCACGCAGCGGATGATTCCTTGGAAACCTTATCCTGAGTGAAAGAAGCCAGACACAAAAGGCCACATAGCTTATGATTCTATTTAGACGAAATATCTAGAAGCAGCAAATCCATAAAGACAGAAAGCAGACTAGCAGATGCCAGGGCCTGTGGGAGGAGGAATGGGCAGTGACTGGAGTCACATTTGGCATGATGAAATGTTCTGGACCAGACAGAGGCGACAATTTCAGAAACACTGTGAGTGTTCTAAAGGCCACTGAATTTCATGTTACATGAATCGCATCTCAGTACATTTCAAAAAATACTCCCCTTGGTCAGGTCAGTCAGCACTCACTCTCGAGGTGGCTGTGCAAACCTCCTAGGCTCAGGGGTTCTGACCGCTCCTATCCCCACCCCACCCCCACCCCTACCCAGGTTTTCCTGAAGGAGACAGAGCGGCAGGCCCTGCAGGAAACACTGCACCGGGAGGTGGTACGGAAGATCCTGCTCCTGCAGAGCTGGTTCCGGATGGTGCTGGAACGCCGGCACTTCCTACAGATGAGGCGGGCGGCCATTACCATCCAGGTAGCGCATGGGCCGAAGGGCCAGGTGTGGGGCTGGCCGGGCTGGCTCACACCTGGCCCCTGAACACCGGCCCTGCTCTCAGGCCTGCTGGCGGTCCTACCGCGTTCGACGGGCTCTGGAGCGGACACAGGCAGCCATATACCTCCAGGCCACGTGGAGGGGCTACCGGCATCGGGCAGCTTACCGGCGCCAGAGACAGAGCATCATCCGCCTGCAGAGCCTCTGCCGCGGGCACCTGCAGCGCAAGAGGTGAGCAGAACGGGGCCCTTCCCCCGAAGAATGTTCCAGAAGCCGGAAAGTTCACTCACCCTAAAGCTGCCTGAGATATAGGTAGAGCTGTCAGAATATCATTCAGAATATCAGTCCACATGGCTGGGTCCCACCAGTCCCTCCCCACTCCCCAGAGAGGCTGGGGACCCAGCCATCTGGACACGCAAATCCCAAAGAGACATTCTAGGGCTGGTGGGTGGTGCTTACAGCAAAGCCCCAAGTCACCATCCGCCGCATTTGGTCACCCCCAGGGACCCTGCACCTGCCCACCCATACCCATCAGTGGAGCACCTGGAATCGGGGGGTTCAGGCCACCCTGGGCTCCCCTTCTACCACACCGCACACATGCAGCTTGGGTGTCCACCAGGCCAGGGGTTCCAAAGGAATTCCGGGGCTAACAGGCCTCTCCCACAGTGAAGGTACCCCTGAACTCGCCAGGCAAACCTAGGGCAGGAACGGCCATGAGGACAGGGCCTCCCCGACCCCCTTTCCTTGCTGAGGAGGGTCCACCTTTCTGGAAGCCAGAGGCTGTGCCTGGCTGTCCAGCAGGCAAGCAGCACGGGGGTCCCACCAAAGTGTGGCCCGGAGGCCCCCGACAACCCGGGTGGATTCTGGGGGCTGCAAGTACGGTAGTTCCTGAACCCACCCCCTTTGCTCTCCTCGCACCAGCTTCCGCCAGATGGTTGCAGAGAAGCAGAAGGCGGAAGAGGAGAGGAAAGCCCAGGAAGCCTCAAGGGAAGAAACTGCCGAGGGTAGGCCCAGCCAAGGACCACCGGAGGACAGCGAGCATTCGCCGCTGGAGCCCGAGGTGTGGCTGAGCCGCGGGCCCCCTGCGGAGAGCTTCCACCCTGAGGAGAGCCCCAGCCCGGAGGTGGTTCCCTCGTCCCAGAAAACCCCCCCGGAAAGTCAGGAGAAAGTGCCCAGCAGCCGGGAGAAGCGCGAGTCCCGGCGGCAGAGAGGACTGGAGCACGTGGAACTCCAGAACAAGCACATTCAGTCGTGCAAGGACGGGAGCGCCCTTAGAGAACCTTCCGAAACGGCCTCCCCCGAGCAGGAGGAGCGCCTCCCCCAAGGCAGAACGGAGAGCAGGGAGGATGAAGCCCCCGCAGACACAGGGGCAGAGGCCGAGAGCCCTGCTCCTGAAAATCAGCCCGGGGGCCCTCCTCCAGCCTTGCCAGCCTGCCATGTGCCCGGGGAAACCCCGCAGGCACCTCAGGACCGCATGGAACGGCCCACCAGCCTGGCTCTGGACAGCAGGGTCGATGCACCGGCCCCCGTCACCACCCCGGAGAAGCCCCGGGACAAGAGCAAGCCGAGTGGTGGCCCAAGGGGTCAGGACAGGCCTGTGAGCCCCGGAGGCTCCCAGATCCAGCGGTACCGGGAACCGGTCTCCGAGCGGCTGGCCAGTGCCGTGGAGCTGTGGCGAGGCAAGAACTTGACGGCTACCGGCCCCAGTTCTGTGCTGAGCCAGTCCCTGGACCTTAGCGAGCGGCACCGGGCCACGGGGACCTCCCTCACAGCCACAGAGTAAGCCCCACACCCTCCTCTGTCCTATCACAGTGGGCAGGCAGGGCAGGGGACTCGCGGCCAAAGGTCTGGCAGCAGGATCAGCCGCACACGACAGTATCTGGGGCCCACTTGTTCTCTGTGCACTGTGGCGTACAGGTATCCCCAAAATACATGAGCAGTTCCATGTCCAAGAGCTGACCCCAGGTGTGTGGGGCCCTGAGGAAGGAGGGAGGGGGGTCTGGCAAGGATGAGGCACCTGCCTGAGGCTGCCTGGCAAAACCCAGAACCCCGTCTTTCCCATTGAAATAAGCTGTGTTCACTCAGAAAGCGCCTGGCCTCAAGGGATGAGGCCCCTCCGGTCAGGGGCCCCACTCCCTCCCCCCACCCGACCTGGGCCTCAGTTTCCTCATCAGTGAATGGAGCTGTGAGAGGGGCACCCAGCTCTCAGCATGCCCTGCCTGACCCTATAGCTAAGTATCGGTGACTCCAGTACCAGAACCTTGTCCCCGAGGCCCACTGGGCTGGAGGAGAGAAGAGTGGAAGGGGAGGCTTGCTTCTGTTAGGGCCGCACCTGGGGCCCGCTCGCCCTCCGCTGAGGCCATCCGTGCACTGCGGGGTACAGAGCAGCGTCCCCAGTCTCTACCCACCACATGCCGATAGAATTTCCCTCTAGTTATAACAACGAAAAATATATCCAGACTCTTGTCTATAAAAGCCACATTTCTGTGATCTCGCAGGGAGAGGCGCACCTCATTATCCACCAGTGACGTCTCCAAGCTTCTCCCGGCCCAGGCCAAGACTCAGGTAAAGCTTCAGGCTGCAGCTCTGTCCCCTCGGGGTTCAGACTCACCTCTGCCCCAAAGGGCAGCTTAAGAGAGAAGGGGAGCTCATCTTGTTGAGCACTGACCCATGAACCAAGAGGTTGCTGGTTCAATTCCCGGTTGGGGCATATGCCAAGTTGCAGGCTCAAGCCCCCCATAGGGGCGTGCAGGAGGCAGCCAATCAACGATTCTCTCTCATCACTGATGTTTCTATCTCTCTCCCTCTCCCTTCCTCTCTCTCTCTAAAATAATCCATTAAAAAGAGAGAGAGAGCGCCGAATCCAGTTTGGCTTAGTAGATAGAGCGTCAACCTGCAGATTGAAGGGTCCTGGGTTTGATTCCGGTCAAAGGTATGTGCCTTGGTTGTGGGCACATCCCCCATGGGGGGCGTGCAAGAGGCAGCTGATCGATGACTCTCATCAATGTTTCTAACTCTCTCTCTCCCTTCCTCTCTGTAAAAAAATCAATAGAATATATATTTTTTTTTTATTATTTTTTTTTTTAAGAGAGAGAGAAGGGGCGTCAGGGGACAGAGCACACAGTGACGCTGGGACCCCTTGATTTCCTTCAACACGGCACTGCCTTTGCTCACCTGACCCCATTCTCTCCCAGCCTCTGTCGGAAAGCGTGGATGGCGAGCCCAGCACGAAGAAGGCGGCCGTGCAGAAGAAGAAGTCGAGCGATGCATCTACCGGCACCGACTCAGGGCTGTCCCCGGGCGCCCAGGCTGACTCCAAGTGAGTGAGGGGTTTGGGGGTGGCCCAGGCCTCCAGTTTTGAAGTGATCTGGTCTCCTAAACCAACGACAGTTATGAAAGTGAGTCAGGCAGGTGCTTGCTCAGTAGCAGTTCTATGACAAGAGGCCCTCATGGAGCCCAGGTCCTGGCAGCATCAGGATGAAACGGTCCCACTGAAGCCTAGAGCCAATGTGTGTCACCTCCTCTGGGTCCGGACAGATGGGTTTCCCATCTGGCTTTTTATGAACCAGCTTCCCCATCCCTACCCCCAACACCTTCTGGGTCCTCGGATAGAAAATGTAGGCCAAGGCCTTGTCCCCAGAAGCTCCTGCCCCAGTGCTACGGGCGGTTCCATCCCAGAGCAGAGAGGGTGGGCTGTGGAGCAGCGAAGGTGAAAAACAGGCTGGAGTGAGAGGAAGAGGCCCCACTGCGGAGAAACCCCACCACCAAAGCTAAGAACCACAGTAGAGTGGCTTCAAACAATGAAAATTTTCCCCTCACAGTCCTGGAAGCCACAAGTCCAGAATCCAGGTGTCGTGCGGCATGCTTCCTGCAGAGGCGCTAGGGAGCATGCTTCCTGCCTCTTCCCGCTCTAGGGCCTCCAGGTGCCGTTGGCTAAGGATGCATTTGTTCAATCTCTGCCTCTGTCGTCACATGACCTTCTCCTGTGTCATCTCTTTTTCTGACTCATAAGGATACTTATCCCCACCTGGGTAACACAGATGATCTCATCTTGAGATCTTTCACTTAGTGTGTTAGTCCATCCCGGTTTCTATAACAAAATCCCACCGAATGAGCAGCTGAAACCGCAGGCTAATTCCATCCTAAGGGCTCCACCTTACAATTCCCTCACCTCCCAAAGGCCCCACCTCCTAATAACATAACATTGGGGATTAGGCTCCAGCCTGTGGTTGGTATTTTTGCCAATAATCGAAACGTCATTGAAAAACTGACATCAAAATAGGAGATCACTGTTGTATACTCACAAAATTAAATGTAGGTACATTATCTTGGTAGATTAACTAGAACTACTGAACTGATAAGGTTTTTTGTGATGTAACAAAAATCCAGAAAGTTGTGTGAATTGTTAGTGTTGTGTTCTTCTAAACAGCAACCAGTTTGGCTCAGTGGATAGAACATCGGCCGGTGGACTGAAAGGTCCCAGGTTCGATTCCGATCAAGGGCATGTACCTTGGTTGTGGGCACATCCCCAATAGGGGGTATGCAGGAGGCAGCTGACTGATGATTCTCTCTCATTGATGTTTCTAACTCTATTCCTCTCTCTTCCTCTCTGTAAAAAATCAATAAAATATATTTTTAAATAAATAAACAGTCACCCTCCTGCTGTGAGTTAGCCTCTCCTCCTGTCAGCGGCACAACCCCGTTAACAATCTGCACGAAGAACCACTGTCAGCTTGGCTGGAAACTGGTGGTCTTGCCCTGGCCAGTGTGGGGCAGCATTTATTTTATTTTATCTTTTTGTTGTTGTTTGTTTGTTTTTATTTTTCTTTTGGGTCAATATTTAGACTGTTGGCCTGGGCACCAAAGGGTTGCAGGTTCAATTCCCTGCAAAAGCACATACCTGGGCTGCAGGTTCAATCCCTGGCCCTGGTCAAGGTGCATATGAGAGGCAACCAAACAATGTGTCTCACACATTTCTCTCTCTCTCTCTCTCTCTCTCTCTCTCTCTCTCTCTCTCTCTCTCTCTCCCCTCCCTCCACCACTCCCTTCCACTCTAAAAATTGAAAAAATATTCTCCGGTGAGGATTAATAAAACAAAACTATGGTGATCTTGTAGCAACCTTTATGTACATACATAAAGTAAGAATTTGGATTTGAACTAGCAATTTTTTGAAGTATTTCCTTTCCTCTTCCAAGGGTGGATATAGTAAGTCTCTAGCCAAAGGTATGTTGAGCCTTTCATAAGCCCAGCCCATCACAATCTCTGAGGTGACACCCTGCTGACCAGTACACAACCAGGCGCATGGTATCAACTTCAGCATATGAATTTGGGGAGACACACACATAAAGTCTATAACACGTGGTCACATCTGCAAAGACCCTTCCCCAAATAAGATCATGCTGATAGCCTCTGAGGGTAGATACAGTTTTGGGGGGCCATTTTTCACCTCTCCACATACCTGGTAACCACCGTGCACGACTCTGTGTTTATTTTTTGTCCTTTTCCCGTAATCTTGTACCATAAAACCATGAGGAGGGTGGGACGTTTTATTTATTTTTTTATATGAATATGGGGTCACCATCTGATTGGCATCTTGCTTCTTCACCTAACTCCTCCGTCAGTTCACAAAAATTGACCTTATTTTTTTTTTTTTTTATAAATCTTTATTGCTCAGATTATTACAATTGTTTCTCCTTTTTCTCCCCCATAGCTCCCTTCCACCTGATTCCCACCCCACCCTCTGCCCTTATCCCCTCCCCCCACTATTGTCCTCATCCATAGGTTATACAATTTTAATCCAGTCTCTTTCTGCACCCCACACCCCTTCACCCTGATAATTATCTATCCACTCCCTTTCTTTGCCCCTAATTCTATTATATTCACCAGTTTATTCTATTCCTCAGATTTTTAATTCACTTGACCTTCTTCCTTTTCTTAAGTAATTCCTTTCAGCATTTCATATAATACTGGTTTGGTGGTGATGAACTCCTTTAGCTTTTTCTTATCTGTGAAGCTCTTTATCTGACCTTCAATTCTGAATGATAACTTTGCTGGATACAGTAATCTTGGTTGTAGGTTCTCCCTATTCATCACTTTGAATATTTCTTGCCACTCCCTTCTGGCCTGCATGGTTTCTGTTGAGAAATCAGCTGATAATCGTATGGGTGCTCCCTTATAGGTAACCAACTGCTTTTCTCTTGCTGCTTGTAAGATCCTCTTTTTGTCTTTTACCCTTGGCATATTGATGATGATGTGTCGAGAAGAATTTTTCTTTGGATTCCTCTTGTTTGGGGTTCTGTACGCTTCCTGTACTTGTAAGTCTATTTCTTTCACCAGGTGAGGGAAGTTTTCTGATATTATTTCTTCAAATATGTTTTCAGTATTTTGCACTCCCTCTTCTTCTGGCACCCCCATAATTCTGATGTTGGTGCGCTTGCAGTTGTCCCAGAGGCTCCTTACACTATCTTCAACTTTCTGGATCCTCTTTTCTTCTTCCTTCTCCAGCGGAGTGTCTTTTGGCTCTTTGACCTGATTCTTGTGTTCTTCCATTCTGCTGTTGGATCTCTGCATAATATTTTCCAATTTAGTCAGTTTATCTATACTTTTTAGTTGGGTTTCATGAAATTTATCGAGCTTTTCTAGGATATTGTTGCATAACCTTAGAACAGTAGTTCTGAACTCTATATCCTCCATCTCTTTTGTTTGAGATCTATTTCCTTGTCTCGGCATTATCACTATTTTTCAGAGTTGGTAGGATGGCTTTGTGTGTTTGGTGTCCTATATAGCACAGTGGGTCAGCCTCCTCAGTTACCTGAGGTAGACACTCTTGGTGATCCCCTTTGTGGACTGCGTGCACAGCTTTGTTGTAGCTAAGTCTCTATTGTTGTGAATTGACCTTCAGGCCAATTGGATGTGGGTATCAGCTGTGTCTACTCTGGGATAACTTCTGTATTGGAGACAGTCTTATAGGATCAGACTTGAAAAACTGCAGAAACCTCTGCTCAGCTTGGATGGGGCGGAGTCTCAGGGCTGAACTGAACTGACAGTCTTGGCTTCTGCCCTGCCCTTGTGCACTCGCCTGAGTTTCCGCCTGACCGGCCCAGTTTCCCCAAGCAAGAGCGTGGGTGCCCCAGGGGCTCACCCGGACTTGGGCTGGTCTCTGTAGTCTGGAGCTTCTGACTCCTTCCGCTACAGAGAGGCCGCCACCTTGTACAGAGAGGCGGCGGCAGCCTCCGTGGTCAGACCTGGAGCTTCTGACTCCTTCCGCTACAGAGAGGCCACCACCTTGTACAGAGAGGCGGCGGCAGCCTCCATGGTCAGACCTGGAGCTTCTGACTCCTTCCGCTCTGGAGGGGCGGCGGTCCGACCTCAGCGCGCGCGAGTCTGCAGACCCTGCAGACTGCGACTGCGGCTCCCGGTCCCCGGTCTCCCAGTCTCTGAGTCTCTGAGTCTCTGGGTGCCTTTCTCTACAGTCCAGACGCCACCCGTATGAGCCTGGGACCACGGAATTTCAGCCGGGGTTGGGTTCAGTACAGTCGGAAAGGGTTCCGTGCAATCGGGGATTCCTCCCCTCCCACCGCCAGGCAGGTATTCGGCGGCCGCGTGCGCGAGCGTCTCCCTACCTCAGTGCTTTTCGGCTCCCAGTCCGATCCGTGAGCCTCTGTCTTTCTTTCTAGTTGTAGCTATTCCACTCCGCCAACTTTCCTGAGGTTTTGGTGAAGTCCTTTTTGATTTTAGTTGTTTTTTTAATTAAATTGTTGATGAGGCGGCAGCTTAGGAGACTGCCTAGGCCGCCATCTTGGATGTTCTCCTGACCTTATTTTTGGTAGCACTGGATTCCTTCAACAACAAAGAAAATGGCTATTTGTCTTTATGGTAAGGTGGCCCTTTCCTTGGCTTTATATCTTTTTTTGTTTCCTGCGGCTCAAACAGAACCCAACTTTCTCCTTCAGGTCCACATTTAAGAGGCTTTTCCTGCATAAGAACAAGGATAAAAAGTACAGCCTGGAGGGCACGGAGGAGACAGAGAGCTCGGCCCCCGGGCAGATCGTGCTGGAAGCCGTCACCATGAAGAAGAGTCTAGAAGGTTGGTCACCCGAAGCCTCAGGGATGGGCAGCAGAGCCCCAGGGGCCCCTGGAGTCATCTGTCCCCAGTGAGGCCTTGGACACACGCCTCCGGGCTGGTTCCTCCCTTGGAGGCACGTTCTGGTCGTGGATCCGTTCACAGCAATAGGGATCCTGGCTCCCTTCGTGACCATTGTCCCCCCCAGAACCCACCCTCACCAGCCACTCCGTCTCCCCAACAGCCCCATCGGGCCACCAGCACCGCCACGCACCAGGCGAGAAGCACACCAAGGAGACAGGAGGCAAAGGGAAGAAAAACCGAAACCTCAAGATTGGCAGAATCACCGTGTCAGAGAAGTGGCGGGAGTCTGTGTTCCGCCAGATCACCAATGCCAACGAGCTCAAGTACCTGGATGAGTTCCTGCTCAACAAGGTAGGCCAGCGCGGGTTCGGGGGGCCACAAGACACCCTCTCGGGCTGGAAACAGGAAGTCCAGGGGCACCGTTCTAACTCAGGAAGTGACGTTTCCTGTAAAGCCTGGCCTGGGCTCACACAGGACCACTTGTAACTTATATTCATCCTGGTCAGCCCAGGTACAGGTGTTCCTCCGCACCTGAGGGGATTAGTTCCAGGGCCCCTGTAGATAGCAGAATGCGGGGACGTTCAGGTCTCTTACGTTTTCATGTAGACTACAGCAGGGTCGTGCTCGGCACATAGCAAATTTAAGTTTTGCTTTTTGGAATTTTCTGGGGTGTTGTGTTTTGTTTTTGTTTTCTGAATTGGTTAAATCTACAGATGTGGAACCCATGGGTATGGAGGGCCAACTTTGTTTAAATTTCTCTGCAAAATGTCTGAGGTCTTATTAGGGTTGGATAACACTGTGCAGAACTGTGTTACAATCCAAAGAATCTGATCCCTGGCTGTTTTGGCTCAATGGATAGAGCATCAGCCTATAAACTGAAGGGTCCAGGGTTCAATTCCCGGTCAGGGCACATACCCAGGTTCCAGGCTCAATCCCCAGTGTGGGGTGTGCAGGAGGCAGCTGATCCATGATTCTCATCATTGATGTTTCTATCTCTTTTCCTCTCTGAAATAAATTTTTTTTTAAAAAAAAATTTTTTAAAGCATCTGATTCTGGGATGAGCCTGTCCCAGGGGCCATGGCGAGGGGTTGTAACCTGTGCTGGAATTGTCTCACGTGCACACGCACAGGCATGGGGGCTGGGTGCCCAGCAGATGCGTTTTATCCTGTGGTTCCTGCCCAGGACGTTTGAAACCTGCAGTTAGAAGACACTTAGACGCTTCATCTCTTGTATTGCAGGGACCTCTGGGGGCAGTTGCCCCTCTTGCTCTCACACACACACACACACACACACACACACACACGGAAACAAACACCAAGATCCGGAATAACCTGGGCAGGACACACCTATGTCCCGCTGGACTGTCTCTGGGTCCACCATCCTCGCTGTGGCTCAGCCATAGCCCAGCCGTGGCCATGAGCTTACTTTCTTTAGAATAACCTTCCCCCCACTCCTGCCCCCTGCCCTACAGTCCCCAGTGACTGGTCCAGCCCCTAATGTCGACAGTTTGAACCTGGGCTAAATGGATCCGAGAGCCCTATTTTTATCCTGTGAGCCCAGGTTCAGGGAAGGGTTTGGGGTGGGGCAGAGTGGTGACCACCCAGATGCCGAATCGGAGGAGACACGGGGTCAGTGGGTCTCCTTTCCTCGCCCTCTACAGATAAATGACCTGCGTTCCCAGAAGACACCCATCGAGAGCTTGTTCATCGAGGCCACAGAGAAGTTCAGGAGCAACCTCAAGACCATGTACTCAGTCCCTGTATGTGTGGCCCCAGCCCCAGGGGGGCCTGGCGATCACCCAGCCTTCCCCAGGATGCATCTTGCCCCCTCCCCACCCCCGTCAGTCTGCCCAGGGGAGTGAATCACACCTTCCATCCTTGCAGAACGGGAAGATCCACGTCGGCTATAAGGACCTGATGGAGAACTACCAGATTGTTGTGAGCAACCTGGCGGCCGAGCGCGGCGAGAAGGACACCAACCTGGTCCTCAACCTCTTCCAGTCCCTGCTGGACGAGTTCACCCGTGGGCACTCCAAGAACGATTTCGAGCTGCCCAAGGTTGGTGGTGCCACTCTGGGTGGGCAGGGTCCCAGCATGGTGTGGGGGGCCAGCTGGGGAAAGGGTTACCCCAAGGGCCCACACAGACCTGTCTTGTGCTCCCTCACAGCAAAGCAAAGCTCAGAAGAAGAAGCGGAAGCAGGAACGGGCTGTAAGTATGCGTGTGCACACGTGTGTGTGTGTGTGTGTGTGTGTGTGTGTGTGTGTGAGAGAGAGAGAGAGAGAGAGAGAGAGAGATCCTGCCCGGTCCTAAAGAAACTAGCTGTGAATGAGTAGCCCCTGGCCTGAGATGCTGCTCAGCACCCTCCTCGGTCCCCAGGTCCAGCAGCACAATGGGCACGTGTTCGCCAGCTACCAGGTGAGCATCCCGCAGTCGTGCGAGCACTGCCTCTCCTACATCTGGCTCATGGACAAGGCCCTGATCTGCAGCGGTGAGTGTCCCAGCCCCGCCCCCCACCACTGTACCCCTGACCTCTCCACCAAACCCCTGACTACCCATTGTAACCCATGGTAACCCCTGGCCCTCCACCAAATCTCCAGACTACCCCGTACCTCCCGACCCCCTCGGTACCCTCTCACTCCTCACAGTGCCCCTAACCCTGCCATCATGTTCCCAACCCCTTGCTGAGCACCAGGGCTTTCCTCCCAAGCCACAGGATGGATCTTTCCAGAACACTGCCCCAGCCACATCTCACCCACTCCACCCCCGCCAGACCAGGTCACCCAGTGTCCCACCTCTGGGCCTTTGTGCACACACCTGAGCTGCTAGCCCCTCCCACGTGTTCCAGGGGAAGCCCGTCAGTCCCCACCGGCAGACCCTCGGTCAGGGGGACAGGAGGCAACCACACACTTGCGTTTTCCTGGGACCAGCCAGACCTGGCTTTCTTTCCACACAGGGTCTCCTCCCCCTCCGTGCCATGTGTGAGCAGTTCTCCCTCCCCGTCTGCTGTAAATACCTCAGCAGTTGTCACTGTCCTGAGATGAGGGTATACCTAGGTGCCACCTACTTTTTATTGTAGCTGATGTCTTCTTTCCATGCATGGCATTCCCCTAGTCTGGTGTCGGGTGTGGTTGGGAGAAACCAAAGCAGCATCACTCATACCACTATCACAGGCCACAGCCTCAGGGCTACCCCTGGCAGGACTGAGGCGTAGGCCCCTAAGCCCTGCCTCCTGTCTCCATGGCCAGGCTGGCTCCGAGGAGCAGCAGCTAGGACACCTGCCAACACAGCCCCCCGCCTGGGAATCAGGGCAGAGATTTGTGTGGTGCAAGTTTAGAATCCAGTTGGCGGGTCCCTGTTCCCCTAGCCATTGGGATAGGCAGCCACGGGAATCTGGGGTCCCTAATGCCCCGCCTGTGACCACCTCCCCCCGCCCTGCCCCACCATGACCTCCTAGTATGCAAGATGACCTGCCACAAGAAGTGCATGCACAAGATCCAGACCTACTGCTCCTACCCGTGTGGGAGGAAGGTGAGCCCATTGCGGCCGGGAGCTTTGCAAAACAACATTAGGTTCAGGGCCAGGTGCCCCCAACCAAGCACATCCGGTTCTGCCTGCGCCCCTCCGGCGGGGGCAGGCTTGTGTAGCCTCTCAGACCTGGCCTGCTCTCCCTTCCCTGGGTGGTGGAGGGACTCCCCCTCACTGTGCCCACGAGGAAGGCGGGTCCTGAGCACTGGGTGGAGGCAGGAGCGAGGACTGACTGCTCTCGGAGCACCCTGGTGCTCCTCATAGGGAGCCCCTGCCCTGTGGCCCTTGATCTGACCTCTGCAACCCGGCGCACTCAGCAACCTGCAATGGGGAATGAGGGAGGGAGGGGTGGCGCCCGCCGAGGAGGAGGCCTGAGGGCAGCCAGGGAGGACAGCTAACCCAGGCTTCACCCCCACCCCGGGATTGCAGAACGAGCCGGGTACCGAGCCGGGCCACTTTGGCGTGTGCGTGGACAGCTTAACCAGTGACAAGGCTTCGGTGCCCATCGTACTGGAGAAGCTTCTGGAACACGTGGAGATGCACGGCCTATACACCGAGGGCCTCTACCGCAAGTCAGGCGCCGCCAACCGCACGCGGGAGCTCCGGCAGGCGCTGCAGACAGGTGGGACCTGCGTGCAGGCAGGCGTTTGGAGCGGGTGGGCAGCAGGAAGGCACCCTGCAGGGCTCCTGCCTGCACCGCGCTCACCGGCCCTGCTCGCCCTTCCCTCAGACCCCTCGACAGTCAAGCTGGACAACTTCCCCATCCACGCCATCACCGGGGTGCTCAAGCAGTGGCTGAGGGAGCTGCCCGAACCCCTCATGACCTTCGCCCAGTATGGCGACTTCCTCCGAGCTGTGGGTGAGTCCGTGATGGTGGCAAGGGCAGGCAGGTGGTTGATGTCGGGGTCATAGCCATGAGCACCCTGTGGCCGGCCAGGGAGGCAGGACCACCCAGTCACAGCTGAGAAACCAAGGCCTGGGTGGGACCGGGACCCGTCTGGAGCCCGTGGGGAGCTGATACCTTGGCCTTCCTAGAGCTGCCAGAGAAGCAGGAGCAACTGGCCGCCATCTATGCCGTCCTGGAGCACCTGCCGGAAGCCAATCACAACTCCTTGGAGCGGCTCATCTTCCACCTGGTCAAGCAAGTGCCCGAGGGCTCTCTCTGTGGGATGGGGGGTCCCTGCAGGAGCCCCCACTGCCCACTCCCGGGCGAGTGATCACAGCTGGTTCTGCACCAGGACGTGGGCCCATGTGGAGGGGTCTGGGGGATTCCCCCGGTCACCCCCTCCCTAACTGCCGCTCGCTGCGCAGGGTGGCCCTGCTGGAGGACGTGAACCGCATGTCGCCCGGTGCGCTGGCCATCATCTTCGCACCCTGCCTCCTGCGCTGCCCCGACAACTCAGACCCGCTGACCAGCATGAAGGACGTCCTGAAGATCACCACGTGAGTGCCCTGCCAGCCCCAGCCCCCCACACACTCTGGGTGGCCCCGCCAGGGACCCCTCCGAGTTCTTTTGAGGCTGAAGACTATGAAGGAGGGGAGGACCTCACCCCTCATCACAGGGTGAGGGGCAGGCATACAGGCAGTGTACTCCCCTCCGGCAGCAGAGAGAGCTGGTAGCAAACAGAAGCGCTGGTCTCCAGGTTTCTCCTTTCCCCTGAGCCTTTTGCAAAATTCTCCAGAAATTCCTCAAAAGGCCCTGGCTGTTTGGCTCAGTGGATAGAGCATCGGCCTGAGGACTGAAGGGTCCCAGGTTCAATTCTAGTCAAGGGCACATGCCTGGATTGTGGGCTTGATCCCCAGTAGGGGGCGTGCAAGAGGAAACCTATCAATGATTCTCATCATTGATGTTTCTAGTTCTCTCTTCCTCTCCCTTCCTCTCTAAAATGAATAAAAATATATATTTTTAATAACTTTTTTATTAAGTTCCTCAGAAGATCATAAGACATCATTCATTAAGAGGACATAGTTTAGGTGACTTGAGAAAACAAGAACCTGTCGCTGTAGGTGGTTTCATGAGGCAAACCCGCCAAGAAGGCCTGACAGTACAACCCAAGGCCACAGTTGTCACAGTTAATGAAAGGTGACAGAGGGGCCTGGCCTGGCCTGACAGTTACGGTGCATGTTCCGGAGCCCGGGGGCCAGCTGCCTGCAGTCCTTAGGACAAGTTGCCCAGGCTCCCTGCACTTCACACTTCTCTGTGAAATGAGATAATCCCCGCCCTGCAGCGTGACTGAAGAGTCAATTCACTCCAACCCTCTGTGCATACTTCTTCCTTCAGACAAGGAGGCTTGTTGAGATGGGAACTCAGGCTCAGAGAGGTGGAGTGAGTCATTCAAGGTCACCCAGCCAGTCAGCTGGGGTCAAGATGGCAGTTACAGCCATGTCCCTGGCCTGCCTGGTCCCTGGATGGGGCTCCAGCCAGCACCCCCTGGATCCCCGGTCCCCAGGCCAGCCATCCTGGCACCATCTCTGAGTCACCCTGTCCGTGGGCCTTCGCCACAGGTGCGTAGAGATGCTGATCAAGGAGCAGATGAGGAAGTACAAGGTGAAGATGGAGGAGATCAGCCAGCTGGAGGCCGCCGAGAGCATTGCCTTCCGCAGGCTCTCACTCCTGCGACAGAACACTGTGAGCCCTTTGTGTGGCGGGTCCTCCGCGGGGTGGGGTTGGAACGTGGCCTGGGTGGGAGTGGCCCTGTGAGCAGGGCTTGGGTCAGGACGGGGTCTCACTTCCCTTTCCACCAACACCCCTGGCTACAGGCAGCTTGGTCCGGGGCCAGTTCCTGCCTCAGCCCAATGACCACTGCCCTGCCCTGTCTCTCTGCCCTGACCTCACAGGGCAGTGGGAGACTGTCTCCCAGTGGGTGGTGTTTCATCCTCCCGCCCTGGTCCTTGCTGACGTGGGCCCCGCCCACAGGGGATGGATCCCACAGAGTGGCCCCGTGTGGGGGTGGGAGGGATTTAGAGGGCAGGTCCTGGGCTGCCGTGGGAGGACCCTGTCCTTGTCCCATGGTCAGATGTGGCTCAGTGACCATAACACAACCGGTGTCTTCATCGTGGTCCCGTGTGGTCACCCTCTGTTCATCTCTCCCCCAGCCGTGGCCTCTCAAACTGGGGTTTTCGTCTCCCTATGAGGGGGTCCTGGTATGTACACGATTGGTGGGCCCACCTTGCATGTCTTTAGTGCAGTGCATGCTGGGGTTCCCCTCTGCCCCCAGGGTCCCCGTAGGGTAGGCCCAGCATGTCCTAACCTCTGGAAGTGCATGCTGGGGGAGGCCTGCTGCCTGTTGGCCACCTGTGCTGAGGACAACTAACCAGCTGTGCCAGGCCACTTGGTTAAGAGTGGTTCCTGGAGAAGCCTCACCACGCCCAGCCAGCCAGCCACAGCAGAACTAACCACCCCTGGGGCCGCGCACACCACCCTCTCTCCACCCACAAGCACTGACCCCGCCCACCGGGAGGGCCCCCCAAACCTGCTGCTTCTCCGCTGCAGAACAAGAGCCCCGCGGCCCGGGGGAGCAGCGGCGGCCCGGAGGAGCTGGGGGTGCTGCCCGAGGAGGAGGCAGCCGGCCAGGACGAGGACGAGGACCGGGAGAAGGAGATCCTCATCGAGCGGATCCAGTCCATCAAGGAGGAGAAGCAAGTGTCCCTCTGTCCCCTTCCCGCCCTCATCTGCGCCATCCAGCCCCACCCACCAGTCCCCCCACTGCGCGCTGGAGCCAGTGGGCCAGGCTCAGGCCCGCTGCCCAGCGCCCACCTCAGGGAGCACTGCGCTCCTCAGACACAGCCTGGAGCTTGTTTCCATTCCTCCTTCTCCACAGGGAACCGTGGTGCCCACTGGAGAGAAAGGCATCGGGGGTGATGTTCAGACTTTGTCTTGAAGGTGGCCTTAGCTAGGGTGACTGATTAATTTGTGTCCAGTTGAGATATGAGTGTGAAATTGTGCCGGGAGACCATGTGACCCAGGGCACCTGGCCACCCTAGTCATGCAGAGTAGGGCGCTCCACGCAGAGGGAACAACACGTGCAGAGTCCTAAGGCGGGAGCTCCTCGCTTGCTCAGTCCTGGGCAGGATGCCTGGCTGTCCTCGCCTTCTTCCTGTGAGCTTAGCGGGGCGGGTGTGCTCTGGGGGCAGGGAGTCCCATCCAGGACTAGGACGTCCCATACTGTCCTGGCACTTTCCATGGGGTGGTCTTCCACCACGGGAACAGCCTGGGACATGGGACCCCCCCCCTTCTCGTTCCCAGGGAGGATATCACCTACCGGCTGCCAGAGCTGGACCCCCGGGGCTCTGACGAGGAGAACCTGGACTCGGAGACTTCGGCCAGCACCGAGAGTCTATTGGAAGAGCGGGCCGGGCGGGGGACCTCGGAAGGTCAGTATTAAGGTAGCGTCTGCTTTTTTCCTCCCACGTCTACCCCTGGCAGGCCCCCGGGCAAGGGTCTGTCTGCCAGCCCTGAAGCTGCAGTAACCTGCCATCTGTTTCTCAAAAGGACCCCCCGCACCTGCTCTCCCCTGCCCCAGTGCACCTGCCCCGAGCCCCCTCCCCGAGGTGGCCGCCCCTCCAAGACGAAGGCCGTTGTCCTTCATGACGGTCCGAGTGAAGACCCCCCGGCGGACCCCCATCATGCCCACGGCCAACATCAAGCTCCCCCCTGGCCTGCCCTCCTACCTCCCTGGTCAGGCACCAGGTGCCCAGGAGGCTGCCACGCTAGTGAGGCGCCGAGAGACACCCGCCCGACGCCCGGACCAGGTACACTCTGTGTATATCACACCCGGTGCGCACCTGCCTGTGCAGGGCACTCAGGAGCCCCTGGACAAGGATGACCAGCCACCTGGGGCCAAACGGAGGTACTCAGACCCCCCGACCTACTGCCTGCCCCCCACCTCAGGCCAGGCCAATGGCTGAGGGCCCGCAGCACCAGAGTCAGAACATCTGAGGTCAGCCGAGTGCCGGAGCTCCAGCATTCAGCTCTCCGAGAAGGATCTGGATGAAAAGCTCCAAGAGCAATTGTGAGGTGGCCACTGGCTCCAACTTCAGAGTCCAGCAGGGACAGGCCGGCTGGCTGGCCAGGGCTGAGCCCCAATGTCACACAGATGTGCCGCCGAGAGCCCCAAATCCTGGCAGGCACCCTGGCCTCTCCCATCCCTGTTTTGTATGGTTTTACAGTTAACTGTTACTTTGTGCCTGGTTTACATAACGTTAAACTGTAACAGCCTTAACAGAAGACCAAACTGTTTTTTATAAGTGTATGTACAGACTTTTATATTAACGCCCTGCCTCGCCTTTATAACCTGGACACGGACTTCAGAGCAAATCCCACATGGCCGCCTCATCACCAAGGCTCAGGCCCACAATGAGGACGCTTGGACCAGGGGTTTGGACCATTGAGGCACCTGACTGTCCCCGGTCTGTCTGGGTCTCATCCTCGGGCCCGGCCGGCAGCCATCGGCCCCCGTGCATTCAAAGAAGCGGTGGAGCCTTCCATGGTGACCCAGGCTGTTGGCTGGAGTGAGGACATGAGGTGGGGACAGCCTTCACCTGGGGTACCACAGACCTCATACCCAGGGTGCCTCAAATGTGCTGATCACGCTGTCCACTGTTCCCTGAGTGGAGGAGGCCACCCTGGCACTGCCTGTCCCGTGTGGCAGAACAGGAACTCGGGACTGCCCAAGGGCGAGGAGGGCAAGGCCTGAGTTTGCACATCCCTGGGAACAGCCTGGGCACCTCCAGAGCGGGGCTCCCGCCTCTCAGGCTCCTCTCACCCCCTGGACACCTGGACAGATGGCCCTGGACCCGGGACTAGAGGTGCCTACAAACCATGTGAAATAAAGAAAAGGTGACTGAGGTGTTGATGTGATGCCTGCTCTGGGTTGGAGGAGCAGGGTTGCCGTCTCCTGTGGAAGGGCCTGCCTTGCCTCCAGCAAATACCGCTGTTGGCATTTCACACATATCCATGGGGGGGCACAGGGAGGTTTGGGCCTGCTGGAGGCTCCAGAAACCGGAGGGAGCAGGGCGTTCCTGGAGCTACGGTCAGTGAGGAGAGCCTGCTGTCCTGGGAGCTGCCTCTGTCCCCCGCTTTCAGGCACCCTCTTTCCGCCTGCCCCAGCCTCCGCCATCCACCCTGAGGGTGGGAGGCGGTTGGTGGGCCTCACAGAGCCAGGAACAACTTCTCCACACACCAGCTCCAGGCTGCAAACAGGGGCAGTGTGGAAACTGGCTGACAGCGGGGGCAGCGAAGACCACACGTGCTGGAGAGCTAGGGGACCTGTCCAGTCACACGCAGGGATGAGGCCTGGCTGGGATTCAAAACCTGCCTCTAGAGCAGCTGTCGCCAGAGGTCTGCGGACCACCGGTTGCCAACCGCTGCTGGGGTGTCCCTCCATCCATCCTGGGTTTGGTTTCATCCCTTGTATCCTTTGAGGACACCAGGCCTGTTGGTGTGATCGGAACACAGGGCTGGGAAGATAAAACGTTTGCATTCCAGGGTTATCCCTGTGGAGCCTCCATCTTCATTCACCCTGAATGCTCAGGGTGAGCCTTGGCTCCCGGGGGGGTCCCGGGGGGGTAGGACTGGGTTCTTTCCCTGGGGGTCTGAGCCTTAGGGGTAACAGCCCCTTCTCACTCCAAGGGCTAACCTGTGTTCCCCTTGAAGCGATACTCCCACTGCCATTTCCCAAGAAAGGGCTGGAGGGTTGCGTCAGAATCAGGGTTGGGAACGAGAAGCTTATAACCACCTAAGACGAGATGAGAACCCAATGCATGGATTCCCAAGTTCAAGGCCTTAACCTCTTCTCTGCCCTCGGGAAGGCTGCTTGAGTATGGGAAGAACCCAGCCAGGAGTGAGTTTGGTGGAGGAATTTTGAAGGGGGGGAGGAATGAGCAGAGACTGATTGCACGTGCACCTGATACCCAAGTCCTCAGCCTTTCCTTAAGAGTTAAGATGGCCGCGAAGAAGCTGGCGGTTCGGCCCTGAGTAACCTCGCACCCCATGGCCTCTCCAGGTAACAAGACTTAACTCCTGCCAAAACCTGTTTGGCTCAGTGGTAGAGCGTAGGTCTGCAGACTGAAAGGTCCTGGGTTCGATTCGGGTCGGGGGCATGTACACTGGTTGCCGGCACATCCCCAATCAGGGGTGTGCAGGAGGCGGCTGGTGGATGTTTCTCTCATCGACTTTTCTATCTATCTCTCTCCCTTCCTCTCTGTAAAATATCAATAAAATATATTTAAAAAACAAAACAGCCGAAACCAGTTTGGCTCAGTGGTAGAGCATCGGTCTGCGGACTGAAGGGTCCCAGGTTCCCTTCCCATCAAGGGCATGTACATTGGTTGCGGGCACATCCCCGGTGGGGTGGGTGCAGGAGGCAGCTGGTCGATGTTTCTCTCTCATCGACGTTTCTAGCTCTCTATCTCTCTCCCTTCCTGTCTGTAAAATATCAATAAAATATATTTTTTTAAAAATAAATAAAAATAAAAAACAAAACAAAAGACTTAACTCCTTAAAGCTAGGATTGAGAAAGAGAGGGGCACGCCCACCCGGAAGCAGGTCAAGTGAAGGCACTTCCGCCCTCAAGAGGGCGCGGGCGGAAGGGGCGCGGTGGCGCCGGCGGAAGGGGCGGGCACCGCCGTCGGTGATGGCAGCGTCCAGGCTGGAGCTGAACCTGGTGCGGCTGCTGTGCCGCTGCGAGGCGATGGCAGCAGAGAAGCGGGACCCGGACGAATGGCGTCTAGAGAAGGTGGGGGGCCCTGCGTTGCCTCTTAGAGCTCGACTCTCTTAGGGAGGTGCCCGGGGCTGGCAGCCGGGCCCCGCCCCCACCAGCCGCCCTGGCCACGCCCCTTCGGTGGGCGCCGCCACGTCCACCCGCTCCGTCCACCCTCGTCCCTGGGCTCAGCGGGCCCCGCCTCCTGGACGGTGGCCCCTTCCCTTGTCCAGCCCCTAACCCTTCCTTGGCTCTGCCCCCTTCGAGCAAGATGGGGAGGAATGGGGGTGCCGGCTGACACCCACTTTTCCTCCCCAGTACGTGGGAGCCCTCGAGGACATGCTGCAGGCCCTGAAAGCCCAGACGAGGTGAGTGCAGGCGGCCAGAAGGGCTTCATGTCGGAGGGCAGAGGCCACGGGAGGGGGGGGGCGGGGGGCAGGGTCTGTAAGGGGAACCTTAGGCTCCAGTCCTTGCTGGGACCTGTCTCTGAACTGGGGACAGCGGACAGGTTTTCTTTTTCTGCATCTCCCCATCCAGCAAACCGGTCTGTGAAGTGATCAATGAATATTCCCGCAAGGTTGACTTTCTGAAGGGGATGCTGCAGGCGGAGAAGCTGGTGAGCACAGGAACCTCTTCCTCAGCTTTCTCAGCCCTCAGCCGGCTCTCCTGAGTCCCCAGGACCTGTTCCCTCTTCTGTAGACTTCCTCCTCCGAGAAGGCACTAGCCAACCAGTTCCTGGCCCCCGGCCGAGTGCCGACCACTGCCAGGGAGCGGGTGCCCGCCACCAAGACGGTCCATCTGCAGACACGGGCACGCTACACCAGCGAGATGCGGAGTGAGCTGCTAGGCATGGTAGGGGCGGCCCCCTCCCTGGTCCTGGGGGACCCTTCTGTCAGGGACTAGAACAAGAAATACTATCAGATACAGGGATTCTAGGGGCCCCTTCCCTAGGCCATAAAACAAAGCTTCCCAACAGAGTGGCTTTCTGGCCAGGGTTTTGCTAGAGGAAGAGGAATTTGGTACTCGGCAGAAGGCACACATGTCTGGTTGAGCCATAGAGTTGGCTCAGTGCAAGATTTGGCTCCTGCCTTGCCCCCTGCCACAGACAGACAAGACTTTTTCATCTGTAAAATAGGATGACAGAGAACTTTCCATAGATCAGCTAAACCAGTGGTCGGCAAACTGCGGCTCTAGAGCCACATGCGGCTCTTTGGCCCCTTGAGTGTGGCTCTTCCACAAAATACCACGTGTGGGCGCACACGTACAGTGTGATTGAAACTTCGTGGCCCATGTGCAGAAGTTGGTTTTCGGCTCTTAAAAGAAATTTCAATCGTTGTTCTGTTAATATTTGGCCCTGTTGACTAATGAGCGAAACCGTTCAAAATATGAGCTATAGTTATTATTAATTAATAGTTAAGGAAACTGAGGGTCAGAGGTTGTGGGACTTGTCTGGGGCCCTGATACAGAGGTTCTGAGAGCAGAAAGGACGGGTTTGAGGGCATGACAAGGTAGGTGACCTCCTGCCTGTCCCTTTTTCCCACAGGACTCTGCTGGAGGTGAGTTGCCCTGAGCAGAACCGGACTCAAGTCCCAACTGCCTGGGACATAACATGTGACCTTGCTGCTCCCCATCCCTTGTGCCTGCCTCATCTGGCTCCTCCACAGCCCAGGGAGTGTCCCTGGGGGCATTACCAAGTCATGTCTGGAGAGGGCAGCAGAAGTGGTCCAGAGAGGAAACCAGGGGGAGGGACCTGGGGCCAGGGGAAGCCCAGATAGGGGTGAGGAAAACATCCCAGACAAACAGACATTTGAGCTAGAGCTTTGAGGGGTGATCAAGAGCCTGCTGGGCAGCAGACAAGTTGGGAAAGGGTCTATGTGTAGCAGACCCATCCCAGGTAATGGTCAAGAAACCAGAATGCAGAGAACCAATCCTCTCCTCCTTTTTGCGTGGCCTGTTCTTCCAGAGCCCAAGCTGGATGTGAGGAAGAGAACGTGAGTGTCCTCAGCCCTTGGGAAGCACTGGGGGGAGGAGGGCTGGACAAATCTTGGACCACTGAAGAGCCACCACAAGCATCTAAATCACCCATTAGACGCCACTTGTGGGAATGCTTTACCCAGAAGCCAAAGCGAAGAAGGGGGAACAGTCCCAATGGGGCAGCGGCTGCAGCCATAACCTTTGGGTTCCCTGGGAGCATGTTTGTCTCTTCCTCCACCTCCCACCCCACCCTCCCCCCGTCTCATGTCTTCCTGTCCATCCCTGTGTGGGGTCAGTGGGGTGGCAGGTCCCAGGCCCAGGGATGAGAAGCAGTCGGCAGCCGAGCTAGACGTCGTCCTGCAGCAGCACCAGAACCTCCAGGAGAAGCTGGCAGAAGAGATGCTAGGCCTGGCCCGGAGCCTTAAGACCAACACACTGGCCGCCCAGAGTGTCATCAAGAAGGACAACCAGGTGTGAGGACTGCGGGCACTGTGCGGACTCCCTACTGCCCTGGGGCATCAGAGGTTTCCCAGGAGAGGGGCATTGTGGCTGGGACTTGGCTGGATAGATACAAATTGGGTAGCAGACAAGATTCCCAGCTGGGGAAACGGCACCAGCCAGGGCCAAGAGGTGCTGACTTGCCCCAGGCGGTAGGGAGAGTCCACACTGACCCCAGTCCTTTTTACACTCCCACCCGTAGACCCTGTCGCACTCACTCAAGATGGCCGACCAGAACCTGGAGAAGCTGAAGACAGAATCAGAACGGCTGGAGCAGCACGCACAGAAATCCGTCAACTGGCTGCTCTGGGCAATGCTTATCATCGTCTGCTTCATTTTCATCAGCATGATCCTCTTCATCCGAATCATGCCCAAACTCAAATAGAGACCCGCATGGCCCACGCAGGTTAGGCTCATTGGATAGAGCATCGGCCTACGGATTGAAGGGTCCGGGTTTGATTCCATGCCCGGGTTGTAGGCTCAATCCCCAATAGGGGGCATGCAGGAGGCAGGCAGCTAATCAGTGATTCTCATCATTGTTTCTCTCTCCCTCTCCCTTCCTCTCTGAAATCAAAAATAAAAAGACCCGACTGGCCAACCCTTTTGTGTTCTGTCTGCCCTCCACCCCTCTTGGGGTGGACAAGATTTGGAGGCCCCGAGAGCCACAAAGACTACATGAGCAGAGCAGGGAGAAGATTAGGTTGGGGACAGGGGTAGTAACTCAGCAACCCCCCTATTTTCCCCTGGGCAAGGTGTGAGCCTCCCTCCCATATCCACACCCACACCCCTACCCTTGGTCTGGTAGAATCAGAGCCAACTAACAATGCCTTCAGCCCTGGAGGGTCAGGGTGAGACCTGGGGAGGGGGGGAGGAATGGGCCATGCCTAGAGAAGGGGGCATCAATGCTAGGCCTTCCTTGCAATTGAAGGTGATAATTTAGGGACAGGGCAGTTGATGGATGTTTCTCTCTCATCGATGTTTCTAGCTCTCCCTCTCTCTTCCTCTTCATAAAAAATCAATAAAATATATTTTTTTAAAGAATTCAATAAACTAACTAGGGATTTAATGAATATTTAGTTTCCCAGAGTGGGTGGAGGTGGAAGAAGATATGGGAGGGATAAATGGTGATGGGGGGAAAATAAAATAAATGGAAAAATAATAAAATTCATTTCCATTTATAACAGCATCAAAGAAGATACACTCCTGGTTAAACTAACTTCCCTGATATAAAAAAGCTTAAAAAAAATCAACAAGACAAATAAGATTTGCAAAAAATAAGAAAAGATACAAATGGTTTCTAAATTTTTTCACTTACCAGATTAAGCAAGATTTAAAACTGAAAATACATTTGCAGAAAACCATGCTAACATCGGTGTGGCAAAGGTTTGGGGAAAACCAGTGTTTCACTGCTGGTTATAATAATAGCACAACCCCATCGGAAAACAACTTGACAGGATCTTTCCAAATTAAAACACAGAGGTCTCCTTGCCTTGCAGGGGCAATTCCACTTCCTCCCATAGATGGCCAGAGGAATGTGCACGTGAATATTTTTTTTTGCAGTATTGTCTGTAGTGAGGGAAATGTTTATATTGTTTGTCATTGAAATAGGATCGCCCCAGTGGGAGACACAACTAAATGCTGCTTCTGAGACGAGCGGATGCGACATTCACTTTTGCCCTATGCACCTTTCCTATTGTTTGAACTTTATCAATATACCGCTAGTTATTTAGAGAAAAAAATTTAATATAATTTCTTTGTAAATAGATGGGTGCACGTTCGCCAAAGCCACCTTCAGTTTTCAGATGAGTAAACTGAGGCTCAGAGAGGGTGCCTCGCCGCCGCAAACTCATGGCAGGTGGGGTCTTCCTAGGGCTGGAAATCCGCTTCCCCGCGCCGCCAGGCCCCGCCCCCTCGCCGCCAGCCCCGCCCTCCCGCCAGCCCCGCCCCCGCTTGGCGGAGCGACCCCGCCAGTTGGGTCCAACCTGCAGTTAAGGCTTAATTCGTCCTCGGGCTGCGCGGGGAGTGGACCCAGGACACCGAGCCCCGGACGCTGGGACAGGTGACTCCGGGCGGGAGCGGGAGCTCGGTCGGGGGAGGTCCGTGCGGCGCGTAGCCGGGGCGGGGGTCCCCGGGGTCTTCCCGGAGGCGGTGTCAGCGGACCCCGGGCGCCGCAGCGGGCGAGCCCGGGGCAGCGCGGGGATTAACCCCAGCCGGGCCGGGCCGTGCGTCCGCGTCAGGGTCATTTGCATAGCGCCTTTCCGGGTTCCGCAGTCGGCGTGTTCGGAGGACCAATCGTGTGCATCTATGCAAATCAGCGGGGTTGGGGCTCGCGCTAGGGGCTGGGAGTTGGCTGTCAATGGTTCGCTCTCCGCAGCTGGGTTCTGCAGCGGGTTCTGCAGCGGGTTCTGCAGAGGGTTCTGCAGCGGGTTCTGCAGCGGGTTCTGCAGCGGGTTCTGCAGCGGGTTCTGCAGCGGGTTCTGCAGCGGGTTCTGCAGCCGGTTCTGCAGCGGGTTCTGCAGCGGGTTCTGCAGCGGGTTCTGCAGAGGGTTCTGCAGCGGGTTCTGCAGCGGTGCCCCCTTCGGGTGCCTCCTTCTGTTCCCAGGCCGCCCGCAGACCACCCCCGCCACGTGCGGGCCACGACGCCCCCCGCAGGACCCGCCCGTCAGCCTCGGGACGCCCGAGCGGCTCCTTCCCGAGGTCCATGCCCACCCGGGGGCCCCCCCACACCCACGGCTCCCGGGGGGACCTGCAGTTCCGCCCACCTGGCCCAGGGCCTCCGGTAAGTCTGAGCTGGAGGAAGGTCCCCAGGCCGAGCCTTGGCAGGGGATTCATTACCCCCAGCTTTAAGGATCCCAGCTTCCCCATAGCCTCGTTCATTTGGAACCAGCGTCCGCTGTTCTCTGTGCTAACCGCAGCCAGGAGCTCACAGGGCACGGCGCAAGAAGATTGTATTTGAGGATGAACTGCCCTCCCGGCCCCGCCCCGGCACCAAGAAGCCTGTTGAATCCATCCCTCGGGAGCACATGCCTAGACCCCACCCAGTGCCCGACTATGAGCTGTGAGTGTCCCCCATGTGCTTGCTGGTGCCTGGGACAGTGAATGGGCACTGAGTCTGGGGCTTTGACAAGTGGATCAGTAAGAGGAAAAGGACATTTTGAGCAGTGAGCCTAGCATGAGCAAAGAAAAAATTACACGGATTGGGGGAAAGGCAGGGATTCTTTACCCTCACACTCCCCTCCCCCAGCAGTAAGTACCCGCCGGTGAGCAGTGAGAGGGAACGGAGCTGCTACGCTGCTGTGTTCCAGGACCAGTATTCCGAGTTCTTGGAGCTCCAGCAGGAGTTGCGCTCCGCACAGGCTAAGCTCCAGCAGCTGGAAGCCCTGCTGACCTCACTGCCCCCACCCCAAAGCCAGGTCAGCAGCCAGGTGGAAACCCTTGCCCCACGGCCCTTCCCTTCTGGGTGGCCAGACCCTGGCTTTCAGCACACCCATTGGGTCTAGATCCCCAAACCCTTCCTCCTCCAGCCTGGGCTGGCACCACAGCCCGAAGGTGCTCCCTAAATGGGTCACTGTGTCTCTTTGAGCCTCCGTTTCCCCTTCTCTCCTTGGGTCCAGCACTCCCTTAGTCCCCCTCCTCCCTCTCCCCTCACAGAAGGAGGCTCGAGTAGCTGCCAGAGTCTGGAGAGAATTTGAGAAGAAGCGGACGGTGAGTCGTGGCCTCCTGAATCCCACAGCCTGGCCTTTGCTCCCCTGACCCTCCCTTAAGTGCCCGGTTTCATAGAGAGAAAGGCAAGCGGCCAAGCAGCTTGAGGGCCCTAGGCCAGACTACCACAAGGACTTCCCTGCTTCTCATCCTGCCCAGGACCCCGGCTTTCTGGACAAGCAGGCTCGCTGCCGTTACCTGAAGGGCAAACTAAGGCACCTCAAGGCGCAGATCCAGAAATTCGACAACCGAGGAGACAGCGAGGGCTCTGTGTACTTCTGAGCATCCTGTCGGCGGGGGGGAGGGGCGGTCCCACTCGCCCTCACTCTTTCTACCTCCCAGGCTCAGTTCCTGCTCTTCCCCCGCCTGGAGTAGCCTTCCCTGGCTGCGCATGCCTCAGCCTTTGAGGCTTTGGTCCTGATGACCCCCTACTCCAGGAATTCTTCCCAGGACCTCCTCCAGGACCCCCAGCCCTGACCCCATGTGGACCCTAGATCTCAACTCACCCTCTGGAAGCTGGTCCTGTTTCCAATCCCAATGGAATAAACATTTCTTAAATATGTACTATGCTTAACACTCCGTTGTCACAAAAAAAAAAAATTGTTCTTCCATGTTGCAGAGGGGAAAAATTGAAGGTTCTCAGATATGGCCATGTTCAGGGTCTCCAAGTGTGGTATGAACCCTTGTCTGTTCAGGAGGCTCAGGAGGCTCCTTGTCTGTCCTCCAGAGCCTCAAGTGGCCCGTTAAGGGAGGAAAGTGAGGGGCCAAGTGATTGGGGACCCTCAGAGGCCAGGAGTTTCCACAGGTCCAGTAATGAGGCAAGGGACCCTGGAGGGAGGCCTTCTAGAGAACTCATGTGATGTAATGCTGGGGACCACCTGAAGGGGGCAGGCGCAGCCAGGATCCTACAGGAGGCCCTGAGGCCAACCAGATAAATGGGTCCCTACAATTTTCCACTTGTGGGCACTGCAAGCTGAACAGTGATTGCCGCTGGGCACTGTTGTACCCAAGGACACTGGGGCCGGGAGCCATGATTAAGGGCTGGCCAAAGAAAATAGTGAGGTGTTGGGTCCAGGGCATGAACCCATGAGGCTCACTCTGAAGCCAGAGTCTGAGTGTTACCTGAGCCATCTGCTAGGCTTAACTCCTATAGACTCACTGGCTGACCTCAGCCCCTCCCAACCCCAGACCAGCTCCCTACAACAGTGTCCAACACTAACAGCAAGTAAGGCTATTGTGAGGCTGTGGTTTTTCCAGGTGGTGGGAGTGGGTTTCCAAGGTAGGCTGTCTTCCCCTCAAAAGATGACCAGTATGGTTCAGTGGTTAGAACATCAACCCATGCACCAAAGGACTGTGGACTCAATTCCCAGTCAAGGGCATGTACCTGGGTTGCAGGGTCAATCCCCAGCCCCAGTTGGGGTACAAGAGGGAGGCAACCAATGGATCACATGCATGTTTCTCTCTCCCTCCCTCACCTCTTCCCTCCTTCCCTTCCACTCTTTTTAAAAAATCAGCAGGGGAGCCGAAATCGGTTTGGCTCAGTGGTAGAGCGTCGGTCTGCTGACTGAAAGGTCCCGGGTTCGATTCCGGTCAAGGGCATGTACATTGGTTGCGGGCACGTCCCAGTAGGGGGTGTGCAGGAGGCAGCTGGTCGATGTTTCTCTCTCATCGACGTTTCTAGCTCTCTGTCTCTCTCCCTTCCTCTCTGTAGAATATCAATAAAATATATATTTTAAAAAAAAATCAGCAGGGGGCGGGAGGGATGACAAACTTGTCTGCAGGTAGGAAATGCCTTTATTATTGGCCTTGATTCATTCACTATGTAGTGTCCAACGTGGATCACGTGTCCAGAAGCCACCTGGCACCCGCAACTCCTTCCTGGCTCCGGCTCGGCTCCCCTCCAGTCGACACCAGGCCTCTGCCCTTCACGTGGGGAAGCCAACCCCACCATCCCACGAGTTCCTGCCTGAGGCACTGAGGGACAAGACTGTCCCAGGGTTAGAACCTCAGTTCCTCCCACATCTTGGCCAGGAGGTTCTGTGGAGGACAAGGCCAGAGCCTGGACAATCAGTCACTTTTTGGTTTCATGATCATTTAAAAAACAGAAAAGACAAACATTTCACAGTCTTTAAAAAATAGCAGTCTGAGGAGAGAAGCTGGAGTCCTCTGTCTGGGGAATCCGCCCCTGAGGCTCGAGCAGCCACATCCCTTGAGGTCTGCAGACCCGGCCACGTGCCCGGGTCCTATCCAGTCACTGGCCTGAGCCATAGGGCCAGTTGAAGGTACTTCCCGACAGCAGCATGTCTCGAATGAGCGTCTCTATGGGCGTCTTGCCCACCAGGCGCATGAAGAACAGCTGGGAGATGAGGGAGGCAGGGACGGCGCGCAGGGCGGGCAGCCGCAGCAGCAGGCGCCCGAAGCGCTGGGGCTGCGACGGGTACTGGGCCCGCACGTACTCAGTGAGCGCCACCTGTGCCTTCTCCTGCAGGCTCTCCACGTGCGCCGGGTCTGAAAGGCCACAGGCATCTGGAAGGACAGGGCAAGGTCAGGAGGGGCAGGACATAGGGCCCAGGGGTGACTGGGGCACCACTGGGGATGTGGATACGGAGGGACCTGGGTCACAAATGGGGGTATCTAAGGCAGTGTTGGCTCTCAAAAGATATGGAGGTAGCCTCATCTGAAGACAGTAACACAAGGGTGCAGGCAATGATACCTCACAAGGGTGGATGGGACCCCAACTGAGGCCTTGTCAGGGAGACAAGTTCTAATCAAGTTCAAGGGAAAGAGGGGGCTGGGAAGGGGCTTTGGGGAGGAAGGCAAGGCCCAGAGGGTCTGGGGCTTGAGTAAATGTGACAGTGTCTAGATGGGGCCCCTTGAAGGTGGGGGGTGGAGTCTTCTAGGGAAGAAGGAAGGCAAAGCTGTATATTTCACATGAACGCCACCTCCCCGAATGGCCTGGGTCCGGTTCCTGCATCCCTGGCCCCAAGAAAACACCTAGTGGGGTCGGGTCCTTCCTGGTAGAGTCAGCTGTGCCACCAGTCCCTAGAGTTAGGCAGGGCTTTGGCGGCTGGATGGTTACACCTGGCCAGGGGAGTACTAAGACAGCCTTGCCCCTCCTCAATGGGGAGGACCTCAAAGCCACACCCCTTCCCAATCCAGTCAGCCCTGGAGGCTGCCCTAGGAGCGGGTTGGGGTTGGGGACTCTGGGTCAGAGGTCGGGGGTCACAGAAATCAGGGAGGAGGGGCCAGGACCAGGCAGGTATCAGGGGCCTCTTTGACGACGGGATGGAGAGTGGGAGAGGGGGGTGTCTCAGGGAGTCCAAAAATCAGGAAGAGAGGCTGTGGAACCAGTTCAGACCCAGCCTGAGGTCTGGGGACCAGAGCCAGAGTTCTTGGGGAGACCTGGGATCTGGGGTTAGGGCATCAGGCTGCCACACCACCTATATCACCTCCTCCACTGCCCCATTCAGCACTCACAGCAAGTGCAGGCCACAGTCTGGCAGGCAGGGCGTCAGGGAGTGAAGGTTGACCCCCACTCCTAAAGAGCCCCCCCGCCCCTTTGGAGCTCATCTTACCGGGTGTGAACAGCGCAATGGCCTTGAGGCAGCCGTATTCTGCGGAGTCAACCTGCAGGCGGCCCAGCTTGTCCACCTGCTCCTGGAAGGCGCGCACCTGGTCCATGAAGGCCACGGCGCGCTCGGCGGCCATGGGGGCGGCGTGCAGGCCGGCGGCGGCCAGCAGCGGCGCCGTGTGCAGGGGCAGCGCGGCCTGCGCGGCGTTCAGCACGAACAGCTCGCTCCAGCTCAGGCGCAGCAGCGCCACCTGGTCGGCCACGGGCAGGTCGGGGAAGAAGGGCGCGTGGCGCGCCCACTCCACGGTGCTGAACAGCAGCCGCGCCGCCAGCTCGCACACGTTGTCAATCCCCAGCACGGCGCCCGAGGAGCCGCCGCCTCCGCCGAAGCGCCCCGCGGCGGCCGGGTAGGGCTCCGCGCGCAGCAACTGCGCGATCAGCTCGGACACGGGCTGCCCCGGGAAGAGGTCCCCGCCGGCCACGGCCGCGGCCAGCACTGAGCCCGGGGGGCTGCCGGAGGAGGCGGCCACGGCGCCAGGCAGGGAGTGCGGGATGCGGCCACGCTGGACCGCTGGGAGGGGTGGGGATGGGCAGAAGGCAGGGGAGGGAGGACAGGAGGTTGAGAAACGGGAGAGGGAGAAGGGATGAGGGGTTAGGAGTGGGGGGGGGGGATGATGAAAATGGGTAAGGGGGGTGTGAAGGAACATGGGGAGGGGAGAGGGGAGACAGGTGCCAGGAGGAGGAGGAGGGATGGAATAGGGAAAAGTGGATATCCAGAGAATCATGGGGGGCGGGTAGGGAGAAAGAAAGGGAAAAGACAAAGTGATCAGTTGGTTACTCAGCTCCTGCCCTCTAAAAGCCACCCACCTAGCCTTCCCCTAAAACCCCACCCCGTAGACACGCAGCTTTTGGGAGGCCGGGATTCTGTCCTGCAGCCTGAGCCCTTGTCCAGCCCCCAATCCCACCCAACTTCCTACAGAGAAGGACCGAGGGTGAGGGTGAATTTCAGGCATGCCTGCCCCTCTCCCACTGGCCTTTGTGAGCTCCATTAGGAGTCAGGGAGGCTTGACCTGTCAATCATACCCCTATCTGTCAATCATGGGAGTCCCAGAGCTGAAAATGGGTCCAGGGAGGGGGTATTTTCCTAGGACTTGGGACCCTAGCCAGCTTGTCCCTAAAGCAAGTGATCTCTCCTATGGAAATGGGATCATTTCTCTAGCTCCCAGCCCCGCCTCCCAGGTCATGGCCCCTAAGAGATCTGTCTGTCTGGGTCACTGCAGTTGCCCCAGTGCCGAGAATGGAATCTTAGACAGTAGTTGGTGCACAATAAACATTAGCTGCCGTCAGCAATCTTGACAGGAAGAGGTAGAGGACTCTGCTGGCCTCAGCCAGTGTCCCAGGGACCAGGTGGGTGGGAAGAGAGGCAGTGAGCCTGGGTGCAGGCAGAGACTGTGCTTTAAGGAGTTGGCAGGACCTGTCTTGCCACCTCCATGAACTTCTGGCCAAACTGCCGTGGAGCCGAGGGGGAGGGGAGGGTGGTCAGGCTTCTCTGAGGAGGTGCTACGTAACAGAAGGGAGGGGGAGCCAGGCAGGTGTCTGGGGGAAGCATGCCAGGCAGAAGGAAGAGCCCGTGCAAAGGCTGGGGGAGGGCTGTGCTTGGGACATGGCTGCCATCATGATGGCATCCACTCCGGAGACAGATCTGAAGCCCTGGTTTGAAGTGCAGAGGGATTTTAGGTCAATGGACAAGTGGAGGCAAATCCAAGTGGGGGGAGGAGGCAGGACAGTCACCTCAAACTTAAAAGGACCAAAGGGACTGATCAGATGGTTTAAGACCATAGTCGGCAAACTGCGGCTCTTTGGCCTCTTGAATGTGGTTCTTCCACAAAACACCACGGCCTCGGCAAGTCTATTTTGAAAAAGTGGCATTAGAAGAAGTTTTTAAAAATTGTTATTTTGAAAAAGTGGCATTAGAAGAAGTTTTTAAAAATTGGCTCTCGCCGAAACCAATTTGGCTCAGTGGATAGAGCGTCAGCTTGCGGACTGAAGGGTCCCGGGTTCGATTTTGGTCAAGGTCATGTACCTTCATTGCGGGCACATCCCCAGTGGGGGGTGTGCAAGAGGCAGCTGATCGATGTTTCTAACTTTCTATCCCTCTCCCTTCCTTTCTGTAAAAAATCAATAATATATATATATTTTTTAAATTAGCTCTCAAAAGAAATTTCAATTGTTGTACTGTTGATATTTGGCTCTGTTGACTAATGAGTTTGCCGACCCCTGGTGTAGGAGGCATAGTTTGAGTAGCCATTTTTAGCTTCTTCTAGAAGCCCGGCAGAGAAAAAACCAACTGTAGACCAGGAAAAATTCCATGTAAATGCAGGAAAGAACTGCCGGCCTGCCCGAGAGTCGAGTCCCGGCAGAAACATGACACCCAGCATGGGGTCGGATTCTGTTCTAGAGCCCCCAGGCTCCGGGTGGAGTCTCGGCATTCCACTTCAATGCTAAGGGTGGAATTCTAGGCCCAATTGCCAGCGTATGTCCACCCACGTCCCCAGGGCAGAGACAAAGGCTGGGCCTCCCTCGGCTCCGGGGCCAGGGGTCAGGCGGAAGGACAGGCTGCCCTTTGACTTAATCAGGCAAGTTCCTGCCTTGGGCAAACATACAGCGGGGGTGGAGTAGGAGGGAGAGAAAGTCAAATAAAAAAATGTGTCCTTGTTCAGAGAGAGGTGGCCAGGCTAGGGGGCAGGGGCAGGGAGGTCACTGAGATGTCAGGGCCGGAGCACCTGCTCTGAGGCCGGGAGGCTGGGGAACAGCCCTAACACGGCCGTGGGCCCCAGCTCCGCACAGCCACAAGGCAGCCACGGGTAATTGGATTCCTCAAGCCCCGGGCCAAACTGAGACCCGTGGGATCTCAGATGGGTGGTAATGAGATTAGCAGGCACCAGACCCCGAGAGAGGGAGAGAAGGGCAGGCCATTTGTCTACCCTCTGTCTGCCCCGCCCCTGCAGAGACTCACCCTCCTTCCGCATGCCCACCCGGAAGCACTTCTTGAGGCGGCAGTATTGGCACTGGTTCCGGTGATGCTGGTCGATCTGGCAGTCACGATTAGACCTGTGGGCATGCAGAGGTCACCATGCGCGTCAACGTGACACCCACATCCAGCTCCTCAAGCTACTCTCCGAGCCAACTCTGAAGGCTGCACCTGGGAAACACGGGTACTCCACCCACCCCAGGCTGGGTAGGTAGCCCCAAAGGGCATCAGGGTTAAGCCTGCAGGTCTACGAAGAGGAAAGCACAGCCTGGCTGACATGGCTCAGTGGTTGAGTTTTGACCTATGAACCAGGAAGTCATGATTCGATTCCTGGTCAGGGCACATGCTAGGTTGTGGGCTCAATCCCCAGTGTGGATGCAGGAAGCAGCCAATCAATGATTCTCTCTCATCATTGATGTCTCTCTCTTTTTTTTTTTCTTAATATATTTTATTGATGTTTTTGCAGAAAGGAAGGGAGAGTTAGAGAAATAGAGTTAGAAACATCTACCAGCTGCCTCCTGCAGACCCCCCATTAGGGATGTGCCCGCAACCAAGGTACATGCCTTTGACCGGAATCGAACCCGGGACCCTTCAGTCCGCAAGCTGACGCTCTATCCACTGAGCCAAACCGGTTTCAGCTCATCATTGATGTTTCTATCTCTCTCTCCCTTCCTCTCTGAAATCAATTAAAAAAGAGAGAGAGAAAAAAGGACAATTGGTGGTAGGTGGTGATGGATGAATAGGAGTCTATGGCAAAGTAGATTAGCACACCAGGGAAGGTATATTGGAACTGGGTTTTGAAGGATGAATAGTTCCCCAGGTGAATGGAAAAGCAATTATAAGCAGAGTGCAACGAGAGCAAAAGGTTGGAAATGTGAAAATATGGAGGCCTAAACAGTTTCATTTTATGTAGTCACTGACAGACTGAGGGGTGGGGAAATGTGAGAGCGGAGAAGGTACAGGGTCAGGGAGCTGGGCGTTATGGGTTGACTAACAGAGTAGAGGCGAGGCCAGGCCAGAGCCAGTCCTCGAGGGGGTCGCAGCACTGTGGGGGCCCCAGCATTATCACCCTGCACAAGGCCATCACCAATGAAGGAAGGAAGGAAGGAAAGAACCCCTGTCCCTGCTTTAAGACCCCACACCCATGTCTCTTCCTCTGGAAATACCTTCCAACTCCTAACTGAGCCCAAGAAACTTCTTTCAGGGATCCTTGCCGCCTCTCCCGGGTATGGGACAGGTGGCCGGGCCCTGTGAGGCAGTGAGCTCCCTGTCCAGAGTCAACTCCACGCAAGAGGACTCAGGAGCTTGTCCTTCCTATGTCCCAGCACCTCTTCCCCCTGGCCCTTGCCCCTCCGTAACTCTCCACTCTGGTTCCAGGGCTGAGCCCAGACAGGGGGCAGGCTCCCTGAACTTCCAGCTGAGCACCAAGAAGTTCATCCCGAGAAAATCAGAGTAAAACACTCAATGAAGTTAAAAATCAAGCACCTCGCAGCTGAACATGCAGCCCTGATCCTGCAGCAACTTCTCCACAAGCCCGTTCCCCGTTTGGAAACAGGAGGCCGGGGGCCAGCTCCATGTGAAATGCACTGGGTCCGGGGTGGGGAGGGGGCTGTCTGGGGCTCCGGGGGAAGGGGTCAGGCCCCTGCTCTAGGCCCCAGCAGGGAGGGCCAGGAGCAGCTTTCGAAGAGCTGAGGCTCGGGAGAGCCTCTGGGAGCCTGGATCCTGCAAGTGGCAGCCTCTGAGCTCAGGCCTCTGCCCCTAAGCAGCCCCAGCCCCTGGAGGAGGCCCAGCTAGGGTGGAGGGAGCTCAGGCAGAACCAGAACAAAGCCCAGCAGGCAGCAGGGGGAGGGTCCTAGGCAGCGGCTGGGGCAGTCGGCTGGAAACAGCCAAGCTAGGGTGGGTGGGCGGGCAGGCAGGCAGGCAGGGGCCCAGCTCAGGGCCCTGACCTCAGGGGAGGCCTGGAACCTTCTGCTTCAACTCCCCAGCTCTGGAGTCAGGACAGCTCTCCTGGTCCGCCAGAGGGGACACAGAAAGTTCAATGATCCACCAACAAGCACATGCTTGGCTCAACCCCGGGGCCCAACCAAATTCCTCCCTGGACTTCTGGCTTCCATGTCAATTTGGTTAGAGCCCTCCATGTCACACACCCTCCACTGCTCCCTGTGGCCCTCAGGCCAGCATTTCAGGACACTCAGCTCTTACTTCTCTCCCATGCCTGGATGGTCTCTTACAACAATGCCCCCAACCTGCCTTGGGGAGTCTGCCTGGGCCAAACCCCTCCTGCTCTAAGGCCCACCTTGGCTCTCCTCTGGGCAGCCCCCCCGGACCCTCAGGCAGCGCCCCTTGTTCCCTCCTGGGACCCCAGACCAGCTCTCCCTTCGGCCCAGCCCGACTCCACAGGCTGGGTCCCAGCTTCTGCATCTCACTGTGCCTCCCTCAGACTGGGAGAGGGCTGGGCGTGGAGCGAGTCTCCCTAGGGGGCTGACATCACACCACCCAGGATGGGCCTGAGGAAACCTTACTGAAGGGCAGTGACTTCACCTGGTGACACAGCCCTGAGCTTCTCAAGGACCTGCCGCCCCTAACAATGCTGCCTCCCCAGCCTTGGTGCTCCCACCCTCGGGGAACCTCTGGGACCTCAAAACTGCCTGAGCCCCTCCTCTGCCCTCCCCAAAGACCTGGCCAGAAAGCAGGCAGTTATTCCAGCAGCAAGAATGAGGCCAGTCTGGTGGCCCAGTTAGCACTGGAGGAGGGAAGAAGCCAGCTCTCTCTCTCTCTCTCTCTCTCTCTCTCTCTCACACACACACACACACACACACACACACACACACAGGGCCATGCCAGACAAGCCCACCCCAAACCTGGGGCCAAACTCCAAGGACCCACCCAGCTGGCCTTTCCTGGAAGGACCCTGACCCCAACTTAGTCACGCTCCCTTCCCCACCCCGTAGTTCCCTTTACTGAACCCCAACTGGGGCAGCTTCTGTCCTTGGGTGACCCAGAACGGACAGCAGGACCTTTCTGAGCCTCAGTTTTGTGCATACGGGAAGGGGGCCCCCATACTGGTTCAGCAGAGCCCACCATGTTCATGGAGGCTCAGAGTAGGGGCTGATCAGTGGAGTGGGGAAAAGGCTCACCTAAGAGTGGTAGGAAGGGGACCCCGGCTGGGCAAAGCCCCTCTCAACTGAGACTCCACCCAGCACAGCCCAGGCCTTCTCAGAAACATACACCCCCAGCCCCAAGTGGGGCCACCTAAGTGTCAGGGATTTTCCAGGAGCCTCAGGTCTCATCCCACTCCAGGCTGCTGGGGCGGAGCAGCAGAGGTGCGGTCAAATCCAGCCGCCCTCCCCATCCCCCGCCCCCTCCAGCGGTGGTTTCCGGTGACCCAAGGTCCAGGGTGAGCCCAGGGCGGGTGCCCACCGATAGGCCGGCCCAGCTCCCCCACAATAGGGTCCTCCACGCGAGGGCGGCCGCCCTGTGCCACCCGGGCCTCGCTTTCGTCAAGGCCTCCCTTGGCCAGAGCGACGTTGGAAGTGATATTTGACCCCAAGGGCGCGCCGTATCGATCCCTGCGGCCGCAGACAATGGCCCCTGGACGCTTCGAGCAGCACAGTCCAAGTCCCACGTTCGATTCCCGCGGGGGGTCTCCGCACGACCATTCCCAAAGGGTGCCCTGGGGTTAAGGTCCCACCCTTGACAGCACCCCAATCCCTCTTCCCACGGAGATAACCCCGCTCCGGAAAAAAAGAGAAGAAAAAAAAAAAAGCGAGGGACGGAGGAGGAGCAGGGAACTGGGGCGGAAGACTCCAGGGGACCACCTGATGGGAGGAACTGCATCCATACTGCGCCGGCTGTATACACAATTCCAGGAATGGGATGGGGAGGGGGCCAGGGGGCTGTGCCCTCATCTCAGAAGGGGAGTGGAGGCCCAGAAAGGTCAGCGCCAGGCCCAAGGTGACCGAGCAGGTCAGGGCCCGGGCCTGGCCTGGCCGGGCCGGGTGCAGGCGGCGCGGCAGGCGGGGGTGGGGGCTCACCGGCAGGTGTAGCTGAGGTTGCGGCGGATGCTCCGCTTGAAGAAGCTCTTGCAGCCCTCGCAGGTGAAGACGCCGTAGTGCTTGCCGCTCGACTTGTCCCCGCACACCACGCAGTCCACCTGCAGCCCCGGGCGCTCCTCGTCGCCCGGCTCCGCGTCGCTGGCGGCGCCGGGGGGAGAGGCCGAGTCCTCCTCGGCCGCGCGCGGGTAGCCGCCCGCCTTGTCCACGCCGTTCGTGTCGCCGCCGCCGGGGCCGCCCCAGCCGCCGGTCACCATGGCCATAGCCCCCGGGCAGCGGGGCCGGGGCGCCCCCTCCGCGCTCCTCCCGCCCGGCACCCCTGTCGGCCCGGGGGGGTCTCTACCCGGTGCGCATCCGGCCCCGGCGCGCGGGGGGTACCGGCTGCACCCCCAAAAAAAGTTTTGCAGCAACTTCCTGCGGCCGGTCCGCCCGCCTGGGCGGAACTGGTCGGGCCGGTTCCAGGCCAACTTTCCCACGCGTGCGCGGGGCCGGGCCCGGGGCCGAGGGGGGGGGGGGCCCGCTAGCGGCGCGGGCCGGGGGCCCCGGGGACTCGCGCCCCGCCGCCCTGGGGCCCCGCCGGGGGCGCGCGGGCCATGGCTCGGCCCGGGCTGCGCACGGGGTGCCCTCTGGCCTGGCCGCCGCTCGGCCGGGTGCTGCGGCCAACTTAGCGGGCCGCCATCCGGGCGCGGGAGGCCGGGGGGAAAGTTTGGCCGCAAGTTGCGCGGCCGCCCGCGGCGAGGGGGATGGGCGGCGGGCGCGCGCCGGGGCCGGGCGCCGCGCCCCCTGGGTCGCTGGGGCCCCCCGGCGGCCGCGCGGGGCTGGCGGGGCTGCAGGCCGGCGCTGCCCGAGCTGCCGCCCCCGCCGCGGCCGCACGCGCCGGGCCTGGGCCTGAGCTCGGGCCCAAGCCTCGCTCTCGCCGCCGCCGCCGCCGCCGCCGACCCCGCGCGCCGGCCTCGCGCTGCGGCCGGTTTGACACACAACGTTCCATCCGCGGGGCGGGCGGGGGGCGGGGGCGGGGGCCGGGGCGCGCGCCGCGGGCTGGGGGCGGGCGCTGGTTGCCCCGGCGACGGCCGCCCTTATAAGGGCATGGGTGGCCGTGCGCGGCGCCCGGCGCCGGCGGGAGGGGCGAGGGCGGGGCGCGGGGCCGCTCCGCCTGACCCTTCCCCTCCCGCCCTCGCTCCGCGTCCCCGCCCCGTCCTCGCCCGCTCCAGCCTTAACCCCTGCCCGGCCGCGGCTGGGACCCGGGCAGCGGCTGCCCTCAGCCTTTCCGCAGCCTCGTCCAGATACCTTTTCGAGGCCCTCCCCTCCGCCTCCGGTTTTGGAGGTTGCCTCGCTCTGTTGCCCTCGGGGGGCATGCCCATATGCAATGCACACACGCGCGCGCGCGCGCCCGGACACCCTGGGGCATTGCACAGTTGCAAAATGGATTGTGTTTGCCTCCTCTTCCAGTAAGTCGCCGCGTCCGGCCCCCTCCCGCCCAGCCTCTGCTCGGGCGAACACCTGGTGCTCGGAATATCCAGGGGGAAGGGATGTGGTGGTGGGCGGCTGGCAGGGACGCGAGGTCAGAGGGTCCCTCGCCAGAATTTCAGGCCTCCGGGAGCAGGTCGCCCACCACCACCGCCCCACGAGGTTAGAGGCGACAGGAATGCCCACCACCCCTACCGGGGCCTGCCCCTTCCCCTTTAATTTCCTTTTTGTCCTGTGCTTTATAGAAAGGGCTTGGCCAGGCGGCCGGCTGGACTGCAGATGTCTCTCCTCCCGGCGGCCGTCCGCCTGCAAAACCTCCCACAACCCCACCCAGGCCCTGGACCAGAGCCAACCAGCACTTATTAAACACCTTTTGAATGCTCCCAGGCTGCTCCTGGCGGGAGCTGCAGGAGCCCCCAGCTCTGGGCTTGTTAACTGTTAACGTTTAACCGGCTGGAAAAGCCCTTCCTTTCACCTTTCACCTTGGAGTCCCTTAGGTCCAGTCGCCATGCCTTTTCTCCTGCCCTGCCCTGCCCGGCCCAGAGCCAGACACGAGGCCATGTGGCTGGGCTTCTGAGGGCTAGAGAGCAGGAGAGCAGTGCCCTCTGTCCCTGGGAAAGGTACCCCTCTCCAGAAGACATCTGAAGACGCATCCTCTGGAGGAGGGGGTTGCTTAGAAATCTTGCAACACTTAAAAGGATACCAAGGCCCTGGGAAGCCAGCTCAGTCCTCCCGCTCCGGGACTCTGGGCCTCCCCAGGGTGGGCAGGGCTGGACGGAAGGTGGGGAAGGTTTCCACAGGTACAGCGAGCAAGAAGGACTAGGGTTAGACGTGAGCAAGACTTGCCGTGGGTCTAACTAGAGTGGGCTTCTGCTCTGTGAGCCCTGCTGGGGGAGGGGGCCTGGGCGGCCCGAGAGGACCCTGTGGTTCTGGGGCTGCCTGGGAAGGGGGGGGTGCTGACTAGTTACTTGGGGTGAGGACAGGGATCCTTAGTTCCCTGGCCTAGATCTTCCAGGATCCTTGATGGGAGAACAGGGGTTTCAGAAAGGGAGACTCAGAAGGGAGGGAGAGAGGGATCAGGGAAAGAGAATCAGAGCGGGGCTGGGGAAGGGAGGAGGCAGGGTAGGGAAGTTTGAGAGACACAAGTCTGGGGGCAGGGGGCTCAGAAGTGACTGGCTGGGGCTGGATTGGAGACTAAAGTGAGAAGATCTGCTGCAGATCCCAGACCCGCGAGTAGGTCCACCAACCCCAGGCGGCTGCCCTGCCCCCTGCCCAGTAGCTCCACTGGCCATGCACCCCCTGGGGCCCCGCCTGCAAGTGGGGGTAGCTGAGGTCCAGACCCACCCCCCTGACCCCTGCCCGTGGCCCCGCGGTGACATTTGACCTTGTGGCGGCTGAGGACCAGGGACAAAGAGGTCTGGGCCCATCTGCCCCGGGGGCACCCGTGGGAACGGCCGACCCGGCTCTGGGGGCCTGGGAACCAGCCGCCGCCCCCTCCTCCAGCGCCAACTCCTTCCCACCCTCCACAGGTGCCTGTCTCCTCTCGCCCCTCCCCCACGGGCTACCAGGCGGGGCTGGGGGCTAAGGTCGTTCTCGGGCTCTGGGGAGGTGGGGAGAAGGACACGAGGGTTGATAAGGGTTGATAAGGTTGGCTCCTCGGCCCACCCTGCTGTCTTCCAAGCCTGCCTCCGTCCAGTCCGTCCAGAGAGAGTGCCCAGGGGTCTGAAGGTGAGCAGCCCAGCACTCCCCCGCGGCCTCTGTGGATCAGGTGCAGACCTCAGGCCCATCCTGGCCACCCGACACACCGCACAGGTGAGGCCTGGGAAACGCCCCCGGCACCCGGCAGAGAAGGAAAACCTGGCTAATCCCCAGTTTGGGTTTCAGCCGCGCCCGGGAGGGGACAGCTGGCTGCTAATCCCGGCCGGCTGGATCCAGCCCAGCCCTCCTTTTGCAACCCCGCCCAACCCGCTTGGAAGGGCGGGGGAGTGTGGCCTATGGAAATGAATGCGAATCAGATGCCTGTTACTAACCCGGCACCGACACCTCCCACCGCTCCCAGCTGCCGGGATTTAGCCTCACCACGGGCCATCCACGCTCCCGAGGGCCCTGTGTTCGCCATCAGCAGCAGCTCTGAGTTCCTCAGCGCCTGCCGTGTATTCCCTGGGTTTCTGCTTCCAGGTTTTTTTTTTTTTTTTTTTTTTTTTTTTTTTTTTTATAATAAATCTTTATTGCTCAGATTATTACAATTGTTTCTCCTTTTTCTCCCCCATAGCTCCCTTCCACCCGATTCCCACCCCACCCTCTGCCCTTACCCCCTCCCCCCACTATTGTCCTCATCCATAGGTTATACAATTTTAATCCAGTCTCTTTCTGCACCCCACACCCCTTCACCCTGATAATTATCTATCCACTCCCTTTCTTTGCCCCTAATTCTATTATATTCACCAGTTTATTCTATTCCTGAGATTTTTAATTCACTTGACCTTCTTCCTCTTCTTAAGTAATACCTTTCAGCATTTCATATAATACTGGTTTGGTGGTGATGAACTCCTTTAGCTTTTTCTTATCTGTGAAGCTCTTTATCTGACCTTCAATTCTGAATGATAACTTTGCTGGATACAGTAATCTTGGTTGTAGGTTCTCCCTATTCATCACTTTGAATATTTCTTGCCACTCCCTTCTGGCCTGCATGGTTTCTGTTGAGAAATCAGCTGATAGTCTTATGGGTGCTCCCTTATAGGTAACCAACTGCTTTTCTCTTGCTGCTTGTAAGATCCTCTTTTTGTCTTTTACCCTTGGCATATTGATGATGATGTGTCGAGAAGAATTTTTCTTTGGATTCCTCTTGTTTGGGGTTCTGTAGGCTTCCTGTACTTGTAAGTCTATTTCTTTCACCAGGTGAGGGAAGTTTTCTGATATTATTTCTTCAAATATGTTTTCAGTATTTTGCACTCCCTCTTCTTCTGGCACCCCCATAATTCTGATGTTGGTGCGCTTGCAGTTGTCCCAGAGGCTCCTTACACTATCTTCAACTTTCTGGATCCTCTTTTCTTCTTCCTTCTCCAGCGGAGTGTCTTTTGGCTCTTTGATCTGATTCTTGTGTTCTTCCATTCTGCTGTTGGATCTCTGCATAATATTTTCCAATTTAGTCAGTTTATCTATACTTTTTAGTTGGGTCTCATGGAGTTTATCGAGCTTTTCTAGGATATTGTTGCATAACCTTAGAACCGTAGTTCTGAACTCTATATCCTCCATCTCTTTTGTTTGAGATCTGTTTCCTTGTCTCGGCATTATCACTATTTTTCAGAGTTGGTAGGATGGCTTTGTGTGTTTGGTGTCCTATATAGCACAGTGGGTCAGCCTCCTCAGTTACCTGAGGTAGACCCTCTTGGTGATCCCCTTTGTGGACTGCGTGCACAGCCTTGTTGTAGCTAAGTCTCTATTGTTGTGAATTGACCTTCAGGCCAATTGGATGTGGGTATCAGCTGTGTCTACTCTGGGATAACTTCTGTATTGGAGACAGTCTTATAGGATCAGACTTGAAAAACTGCAGAAGCCTCTGCTCAGCTTGGATGGGGCGGAGTCTCAGGGCTGAACTGACAGTCTTGGCTTCTGCCCTGCCCTTGTGCACTCGCCTGAGTTTCCGCCTGACCGGCCCAGGTTCCCCAAGCAAGAGCAGGGGCTCACCCGGACTTGGGCTGGTCTCTGTAGTCTGGAGCTTCTGACTCCTTCCGCTACAGAGAGGCCACCATCTTGTACATAGAGGCAGCGGCAGCCTCCGTGGTCAGACTGGAGCTTCTGACTCCTTCCGCTACGGAGAGGCCGCCACCTTGTACAGAGAGGCGGCGGCAGCCTCCGCGGTCAGACCTGGAGCTTCTGGCTCCTTCCGCTCCGGAGGGGGAGAGGCGGCGGTCAGACCTCAGCGCGTACTTGCTCACGCGCACGAGTCTGTAGACCCTGCCGGCTGCGACTGCGACTCCCGGTCCCCGGTCTCCCAGTCTCTGAGTCTCTGAGTCCCTGGGTGCCTTTCTTTACAGTCCAGACTCCACCCGTATGAGCCTGGGACCACGGAATTTCAGCCGGGGCTGGGTTCAGTGCAGTCGGAAAGGGTTCCGTGCAATCGGGGATTCCTCCCCTCCCACCGCCAGGCAGGTATTCTGCGGCCGCGTGCGCGAGTGTCTCCCTACCTCAGTGCTTTTCGGCTCCCAGTCCGATCCGTGAGCCTCTCTCTTTCTTTCTAGTTGTAGCTATTCCACTCCGCCAGCTTTCCTGACGTTTTGGTGAAGTCCTTTTTGATTTTAGTTGTTCTTTTAATTAAATTGTTGATGAGGCGGCAGCTTAGGAGACTGCCTAGGCCGCCATCTTGGATGTTCTCCTGCTTCCAGGTTTTTAAGCCCTTTAGCTCCACATACTTTGCATGCAAGTTCCCAGGCTGCATCTGATTCCTCCTCCCCCCAAACATTCCACACCCGGAACCATGGGGGCCCCAGTGGTCCTGGGACTTGAGCATCTTCCTCTTGGGAGCATCTGCCAGGCCAAACCTAGCAGCTCCCAAGGGGGTGGGCGGGGAAAGGTGTGCCCTGCCACCCCCCCCCCCACACACACACACACCCCCAGCATGGACCCCTCCCTGGCTCCTGCACACAGGTGAGAGTTGGAATTTCAGCTCTGGCTATGTAACCTCATTGACCCCTGGATCTCCCCAGCCAGCCCTGGGGACCCTGTCCCCACGGCCCAGGCTGCCTGTGGCATGACCCTGCTGACCCCGTTCATATACCCATGGTGCCAGGCGAAAGACACGGAATCTTTTTCAAATGCTGGCCAACAGCCCATCAGGACCCAGACACCCAAGCAGCCCCATCACACCAAGCCAAACACCCATCGACATGCAAAGTCATACCACATGACATCACTCCGGGATATTTATGACAGGGCCTGCCACCGCTGTCTGGCACACGTAGACACAGCCAGGGGCGGGCCCTACAGAAAGGTCTCCCCTGGCCCCGGGGGTGGGCGGGCTGGCCTGGGCCTCCCCAGGACTCTGGTGGTGGCTTCTAGCAGGGCCAGCTCCTCTGCCTGCCTGGCCTCCATTAGTGCCACCTGCTGTTCCAGCTTCCTCCGTTGCTCTTCCTGCTTTCGTTGGGCTCCTCGGAAGGCGAGAACCAGGGCTCTGGAGGGGTGAGGGGGCTGAACAGGGATACAGTCGCTCCCCAACCCCCACCCCATCCAAGACAGGGGCTATGTATTATTTCCTGACTGGGATCCCATTGTCACTCAGAAGGGGCTGACACAAACCAGGCACCAGCCGAAACCGGTTTGGCTCAGTGAATAGAGCGTCTACCTGCGGACTGAAAGGTCCCGGGTTCAATTCCGGTCAAGGGTATGTGCCTTGGTTGCCGGCACATCCCCAGTAGGGGGTGTGCAGGAGGCAACTGGTCGATGTTTCTCTCTCATCTATATTTCTAACTATCTCTCTCCCTTCCTCTATGTAAAAAAAATCAATAAAATATATTTAAAAAAAACAAACAAACAACAAATCAGGCACCAAGGGAGATGTCGAATGGATTGAACTTGCAGCCCACCTCATAGGAGGGAAGCTGAAGCCGTGAAGAGCCAGGAATGCTGCGAGGTTGCCACGGAGCGGGACCCACCTGTGAGCCTTACACAGATCGTTGTTCAGTTTGGCACTCTGAGCACGTCTGGCTCGCCCCTTCTTAGCCACCTGTTCCAGCTCCTCCCGGAGAAACTGCAGCTGCTCCCACAGGCCCAGGGCGCTGGTGCGGGAGTGAGGAGAGAGGGGCTCACAGCCACAGCCGACCCTGTCTTCCTTCTGCCCACCCACCTGCCCACAGTGTTTCCACAGGTGTACACCCAGTATACCGCTGCTGCTCACAGCACCCCCACGGGCTCTCGCGAAGGAACCACCACCACCCTCTCAGGCCCACTACCCCCCCAACCCAGGAGGACCCAGGCACACACCGGGCGAGTGACGCTGACAGCTCCTGAGCTAGCACCTCCGGGTCCTGCACTTTCCCCATCTGGCCTCCATCGACGCCCCTGCTGCCGCCAGGGACAGCGGGGCCCTGAAGGAAGCAGAGAGGAGGGACGGACGTGATAGTGGTCTACGCCACGTGTGTGCTCAGTTCAAGCTGGGTGTCGATGTCCAGACTGTGGTAGCCGAAGTCCTTGCCCTCACAGAGCTCCCAGTCTCATGAGAAGCCCCAGGAAGGGTGAACTCACTCCCTAACGAGGGAAGTTAAATGACATGAGATCTCACGTGAAGGCAGCTCGGAAGGGCTTCCTGAGGAAGGTGATGTTGGGACTCAGACCTGCAGGAGGTCAAGGACTTAACCAGATAAAGAAGTGACCCATGTCCCTGGCAGGGGCACAGCAGATACAGAGAGGTGGAAGCGATGACTTGAAGGAGGGTTCTATAAGCCACTGAAGGCTTTAAGCAGAGGCCAGACGTGGCTGACCAAAAGGGTGGGCGGAGGGGATTCAGGGAGGGAGCCAGAACGGAAATTTAGGAAGAGAGGAAGCATGGGCTGGGCTGTGGGTAGAGAGCAGGGCGTGTGAGTAGGCGTGGGAGATGGGAATGAGGAGGTACGGGTTTGGAGGGAAGACACTAGACCCCTGGGGCCTATTGGGCTCCATATCCTCAAAAAAAAAAGACCCCAAAGTACAAAGTGTGAACTTTCACCTGCAGTTTACCACGCAACTCATTTCTTTGAGCAGACAGGGAGGCTGAGGCTTGGCCAGAGACATTTCGCCAGCCGTGTCCTGCCAGCCCCACGAGGTCCAGCAGAGCCGCTCACCTGAGACCACGCCTCCTCATCTCCACTGCTCCCGCCGCTACTGCCACCGCCGCTGCTGTGGGCGCCCCGAGTCTGAAGCTGTGCCCGTTCCCACTGCAGCTGCTCCAGCAGGAGCGTGTGGACCGGGCCCTGGGCGCGGAGGGCAGCCTCCTGCAGCTCCAGCCCCCGCTTCTCCCGCCGCACCAGCTGGAGCCTCAGCATCAGGTCCTCCAGGGTCTCCTGAGAAACCAAGGAGAGGGCCAAGAACCTGTGCCTCTAGGGTCAACTCCTGGGGACACTGAGGCCTCAAGAGGCACCCTCTGAGGGCTGGTCAAGCAAGAACTGAAACCCTCACCCTGACCTTGTGTGGTGAGAAATATCACCCTCCCATCAAACTACAGCTGTAGCTCTAACCGGTTTGGCTCAGTGGATAGAGCATCGGCCTGTGGACTGAAGGGTCCCAGGTTTGATTCTGGTTAAGGGCATGTACCTTGGTTGCGGGCACATCCCCAGTAGGGGGTGTGCAAGAGGCAGCTGATCGATGATTCTCTCTCCTCGATGTTTCTGACTCTATCCCTCTCTTCCTCTCTGTACTAAATCAATAAAATATATATTAAAAAATAAAAAATATAAAAAATAAAAATATTTTGTTGATTTTTCACAGAGAGGAAGAGTTAGAAACATTGATGAGAGACATTGATCAGCTGCCTCTTGCACACCCCCTACTGGGGATGTGCCCGCAACCAAGGTACATGCCTTTGACCAGAATCGAACCTGGGACCTTTAGTCTGCAGGCCGATGCCCTATCCACTGAGCCAAACCGGTTTCGGCATCAATAAAATATTTTTAAAACAAACAAACAAACAAACAAACAAAAAACTACAGCTGTAGATATGGCAGTTCAGAGGGCAAGTATTTTAGACAAGGTCAGGTAACAGGTCTGGAGTTTCTCCCAGTCCAGAACCTTAGGTCTTTCCCACCAGGCTATAGAGCCCAGATTGTGTCTCCTGCCCCATTTATTCTCCAAAGGAAGGACATTTGGGGAAGCCATATTCGAAGTCTTATGAGGAACTGAATTCCAAAGCACGAACTCCTCTTCATCCCTCAAAACTCCAGCCCCAGTTCTCCTCCCTCCAGGAAGCCGGCCTCTAGCCCGGCAGAGCTTTTCCTTGCTACTTGGTCACCTAATCACATCCCTCATCCTCACCGAAGGGTTGTGTCGCACCAGGAAAGCCCGACCCAGGGGCCCCGCCTATGTGTACCCGTGTGGCCTCCAGGTCCTGCTGGATCCGCCTCTTCTCCAGCCGGGGCAGGGCTGGGCCAGGCTGAGTCTCCAGAATGGCCTGCACCAGGGCTTCTGCATGGGGCAGAGTGGGCATGGGTGCCAAGGTGGGGCCAGGCTCTGGGAGAATCTTCACCAGGGCGCGGCGCTCCCGGAGACGCTGGACATAGCCCCGGAGCTGGACGGCCACCTCCTGTAGAGTGGGCCTATCCACACTGCTGCCCTCAGGGCTGTAGGAAACAGAAGAGGGGCCTGTGTCAACCCCGGCAGCCATATTGGACTAACTTCATGCCAACCCTGGCGGGCTCCATCCTCTCTCATCGTACTGTCCATGATGGGCCCTATGCCATCTGTGGGGGGCGCTGTCATACTAGCATGGTGTGCCCTATAATGTAAACCCCAACGGGTACCGTTATCCATCAAGACAACACAGTGAACGCTATCACATCAATGGGGACCATTGCTCATTCCAACACGGTGAACACCATCACACCAACACAACAGACACCACCACTCATCGTGCCATCCCTGTATGGCAGCATGCCAACCTGACTAAGCATTATCATGTCATTTATAACCAGTGGGCATCCATCTTCATGCCAACCCTGGTGGGTTCTAGGTCAACCTCCATGACTGTCAACTACCATGACAAATGTGGTGATTAGCAGCCAGCCGATTCCAGTCAGGTCTCCACAGGGTCGGCTCTGGGAGCCAGCCCCACTCTCAGTCAGGACCCCATTTACTAGCTTGCCCAGTTCCAGGGGTTCCCAGGAGTACCTTGGCTGGGGATCCCACAGTGTCTCTCCATCCATGACAGCCTCCTCTTGAGCTAGCAGCCTCTGGGCCTCCTTCTCGGCTGCCTCCACGTCACTCCTGGGGACTTCTGCTCCTGAGCTTGCCTCCCGGAGCGTGAGCAGCACTCCGTACACTTCCTCGCAGTGCTCACTGTGGGGCAGACAGTGGTTCTGAGTGCTCTGGGACACCCACCCCATCTTTCTGTGTAAGGGATGTTTTCACTTGCTCCTGGGTCTCTCATTTCTCCCTGACCCCAACCCCAGAGGGCATGTGAGCCTCTTCAGCATCCTTGGGCTAACATTCCCTTCAATTAATTTCCATGGTGAAGGAAAGTGCTTTCCTGAAGGGGCCAGCAAGAGGGAACTTGATTCACCCAGATTGTCCTCAAGAGCCTAGTACGATGGGTCAGGGCCATCCTCTAAATGCACCCATTCTCTTCCCAGCCATTGACAACATGGGTAGGATGCACTGACCTATACTGCAAGGCCAGACGTAGTGCGGTGGCCTCAGCCTCCCACTGGCATAGCTGCATGCTGAGGCCCTCACACTGACCCTTGTATCCCTGGAGCACAGCTGACAGCAGACGGTTAAAGCATTTGAGCTTCTCGATGCTTCTACCTCCAAAGACAGGGAAGAAAAAAATGAGATGCCTCACAGGGCAGTCAAGACCTGATAGATTTCCATTCTCTCCCCCACCCTCACCCCCAATTCAGCTCCAGACTCTTGGGTTTATATCCTAGCAAAGCAGAAGCAGGTGCCCTTAAGAGCTCAACATTTGTGTCTCTTACCCCTGGAGCTGCTCCATCTGAGCTTCCACAATGTGCATCTCAGGAGTGAGGGGCCGGTTGGGGAGAGGCCCAAGGATCTGGGCACTGGAATCACTTTGGAGGCGCCGGAGCAGGGGGTGAGACAGGGAGAAGGGATCCTGCCAGCAAGAGGGGACTTGATTCACCCAGATTGTCCTCAAGAGCCTATTACAATGGGTTTAAGCTTTTCCAACCCCAGAAGCTATTGGATCACATGGCCAGGTTTGGATCTCACTGCCCCAAATCCTAAGGATTTCATATAAGTGGTTTTGAGCTTCCCACACTTACCTGAGTGGTCCAGGATTCCCTGACAGTCCCAGAACTGCTGGAACTGCTGCCCAGGCCACCCACTTGGCTGTGAGAGGGAGGTGGCAAGGACTCCAGCCTCAGCAGGGAATCCTGCAGCTCCTGGACCTGGCGGGGTTAAGGGCAATGTCAGGCCTGGGAGCCCCAAAGGCCCACCTGTTCTTGGGGCAGTGACAGGAGCCCCAGATACTCACTGCACCAAATTCCTCCCTGTATAACCTTAGGCAACTTAGCCAACCAAGACTTCTCTTTCTTTAGATATACAGACGGCCAACAGGTACATGGAAAGGTGCTCAACATCACTAATCATCAGGGAAATGCTATCAAAACCACAATGAGAATGACCTCACACCAGTTAGGATGTCTATTATAAAAAAGACAAGGCATGACCTGGCTGGTGTGGGATGCTGATCAGGATCCCTGGTTGGGGGCATGTAGGAGGCAGTCGATCGATGTTCAGCTCTCACATCAATGTTTCTCTCTCTCTAAAAACTAATGTATATATTTTTTAAAACAAAAGCTAGCCCTGGCCAAGTAGCTCAATTGATTAGTGTTGTCCCAATTCACCAATGTTGGGGTTTTGATCCCCAGTCACGGTATATACAAGAATCAACCAATGAATGTGTAAATAAGTGTAACAATAAATAGATGTTTCTCTCTATATATTTCTTTCCCTCTCTCTCTCTAAAATCAATTTAAAAAAAAAAGCTTTTAAAACTTAAAAATAGCCCTGGCCAGTGGTTAGTTAAGCATCGTCTGGTACACCAAAGGGTTGCTGGTTTGATTTCCAGTCAGAGCACATATCCAGATTGCAGGTTTGATCCCCAGTTGTGCTGGAAGCAGCTAATCAATCTCTCTCTCTCTCTCTCTCATCAATAAAAACATTTTTTAAAATATATTTTATTGATATTTCACAGAGAGGAAGAGAGAGAGATAGAGAGCTAGAAATGCCAATGAGAGAGAAACATCAACCAGCTGCCCCCTGCACACCCCCCACCGGGGATGTGCCCACAACCAATGTACATGCCCTTGACCGGAATCGAACCCGGGACCCCTCAGTCCACAGACCAACGCTCTACCACTGAGCTAAACCGATCTCGGCAATAAAAACATTTTTAACATAAAAAATAATTCCCAGGTCAGTTTGGCTCAGTGGATGGAGCATCAGCGTACCGACTGAGGGGTCCTAGGTTCAATTCTGGTCAGGGGCACATGCTTGGGTTGTGGACTCGATCCCCAGTAAGGGAACTTGCTGGAGGCAGCTGTTTGGTGATTCTCTCTCATCATCCATGTTTCTATTTCTCTCTGAAATCAATAGAAATATTAAATTTTTTAAAAAAGATAGTGGGGTTGAGGGGCAATGGTAAGATATGTACACATATAATACCAGTGTGACTCAGAGGTTGAGCATTGACCCATGAACCAGGTCAGAGCACATGCCTGGGTTGCGGGCTCAATCCCCAGTGTGGGGCATGCTGGAGGCAGCTAATCAATGATTCTGATAGATGTTTCTGTCTCTCTCTCCTGTTTCTTCCTCTCTCTAAAATCAATAGAACTATATTTAAAAAATAAATTTTAGTCTGGTTAGCATGGTTCAGTGGTTGAGCATCCACCTAGGAACTAGGAGATCACAGTTCAATTCCCAGTCAGGACACATTCCCGGGTTGTGGGCTTGATCCCCAGTGTGGGGCATGCAGGAGGCAGCCGATCAATGATTCTCTCTCATCATTGATGTTTCTATCTTTCTCTCTCTCTTCCTTACACTCTGAAAGAATGCTTATTTTAAAAAATGAATAGATATGCCCTGGTCGAGTAGCTTAGTTGGTTCTGATATGCCAAGGTTGAGAGTTTGATCCCTGGTCAGGGCACCTAAAAGAATCAACCAAATTAATCTATCATGATAAAAGTGTAATAAGCTAATTAGACTGGATAGCCAAATGATCTTCCACAAGACCTTCCGGACAGAGCCGGGGCTGTGAGGGCCGAGCCCCTTGCACGAATTTCATGCATCAGGCCTCTAGTGCACAAATAAGTGGAACAACTAATAGGTGTTTCTCCTCTCATCTATAAATAAATTAAAAATAAATAAATAAAAACAAACAAACTTCTCTTTTCCAGTTGGGGAATGGGCCCCACTCTGTCAGGGAATGGGCCCCACCCTTTGCTCTGGGTTCCCAAAGTCCCAGTCTTGCCAGCTGTCGATGATGCCTGCTCCCCACAACTGCTGTCACCGCATGGCTTTAGTCCACATGCCGAGGAGGCCTCCAGCCTTCACGCCCAAACAGGCCAGCTCCACCTTCAGCATCACCAACCACCTCCACAACTGCCACCCTCGGCGGCTGGCTGGTGCCTCCCCCTGAGTCCCCAGGATTTCACCCTCCCTCACCCCCACGTGGTCCTTATTCAAGTGGCACCTCCTACAGCAGGGGTGGGGAACTTCATTCGCTCTGGCCCTGCCAAGGCATTAGGGGTGAGTTAATGAAATGTCTGACCACATGGCAGGTTAATTTTTAAGTTGATACTTTTGTACGGCCTGTGAATAATGTCATACATATCCAAATGGCCCTTGGCGGGGAAAAAGGTTCCACACTCCTATTTTAAGTAATCGCCTTAATAAAGATGGCAAGGGGCCTGCCCTGGCTGGTTTGGCTCCGTGGATAGAGCGTCGGCCTGCAGACTGAAGGGTCCCAGGTTTGATTCTGGTCAAAGACACATGCCTGGGTTGTGGGCTTGATCCCCAGGAGGGAGTGTGCAGGAAGGCAGCCAATCAATGATTCTCTCTCATCATTGATATTTCTATATATTAACTAACATTAAAAAGGAAGATTGCAAGGGACCTGTGTCTTTGGGGGCTCAGCAGTCAATGCTGCATACGTTTTTCCGATGAACAAATGATTGAGCATCCCCTATGCCAGGCTGCCTCCTTCCTCAGACACTGGCCCTGGGAGGCAGGGATGGCCCGCTCACCTCTCTCTGCAGCGACTCCTTCTCTCCCTGGAGGGCCTCCAGGGAGGCCTGCATGTGGATCAGCTCGTCCTCACGGCTGCCCAGGGCCAAGCGTAGCCAGGCGTTCCTTTCCGCCAGGTGGGCCGCCTCCCGCTGGCAGCCCCCTGCCCCCTCCAGCTCCAGGCAGGGCCCTGGTTCCCCCTGGATTCTGCCCTCCGTCTCTGCCGGCCCAGGACAGCTCAGGGGCGGGCAGCGCCAGGCGGCAGCGGCAGCCTCCAGCGAGCTCAGAGCATGCTGGAGCGTCTGAAACACGTCGGGGGCCCCAGCTCCAGAGGGGACGGTCTCCTCGGCCTCTGGGGCACCGGGGGCTTCTCCTGCAGGCTCCTGGGGCCCATCGAGGGCCGGGGCCAGCCCCCTGCTAGAGTCCCCATCAGCCTCCTTGTCGGTTCTGCGAAGTGAGCGGCGGAAGTTTCTGGAAATGGGGGATGTCTGGAGTGTCTGGCACACAGGGTGGCGGGTTAACACCGGCAACGCATCATGCAGGGCCTTAACAACCAGGCGGAGGCAGGCCATGGGGAGCCACGGTGTGCGTGGGAGCCGGGGTGGTGGCAGGGGGCACAAGCAGAGTGCTGGGTGGGAAAGAGCTGGAGTGGGAGGCACAGACCGAGCGGGCCTTACCTGCTCCTCGGGCCTTGCCCACCCTCCTCGGCCTCGGGGCCCAGCGGCTCAGGCTTGCCGCTTTCCTGAGGTGGTGCGGGGCCTGGCTCCGAGCTTCCGCTGGCCGCCTCGACCTCCTCTGAACTCTCAGCCACGGGGTCCAGCTCCACCTGCCAGTGACCATCAGGGCTCTGAGCTCCCTGCCGGGGGTCCCGCTGAGCTGGCTGAGGCAGGGAACAGGGGCACTTACGGGTGGGGCATGCCTCCCGCGCCGGCTTCGGGGCCGCGTGGCCCGGGCACTCATCGCTGTCCACAGATCAGTGTCTTCTGAAACCCCGCCCTTGTGCCCCCCTGAAGCCACAGCCTGACCTCAGCCCTTGCCTTTGTTGTCCTGGCAAGTAGCAGCCTCCGTTTCCTCCCCTGTGGAACGGGCATTGATTTCTCCCCTCCAGAAGGAGTCGTGAGTAATCAATGTTGGTGCGGCGCTTTTCAATGCCTCCGTGGACAGACAGCTCACTACCTACCAAGAATGCCCTGACCGCCCCCTCCTCTTCTGCCTCCTTTAGTTTTCACTGCCTTGGTGCTCCCCTCCCTCCTCTCTCTGGGCCTGGGATGAGGATGTCAAGAGTCCTCTCTTAAAAAAAAAAAAAAAAAAAATTCTCTCTCCTCCCCAGAGCCCTCCCTAACCAGAGGACCCAGTCCTGGGGTTGGGTCCCCTCAGCCCACTCCACTTCTCTGTTCCTCCGGGAGCTCCTTGTCACAGGCCTGAGTCCCTTGGACACTCTTGGGGTCACTGGCCACTGCCCGCTCAGGCCAGGGCTGCCAGGCTGGCCTGGGAGGGGCCGAGAGACAGGAAGCCCCCTCCCCTGGTCACATGGCTTGTTATTGTTCAGTTTCCTTTTGAAGGACAATGCCTTCCTCCAGCCCCAGCAGAGGACATGTGTCCAGCTCCTGAGAGCTCTGCCCCTCCTCGCCTCAGCCTCCAAGGCTCGGCTCCTCTGAGCCTCACTTTCCTTATCTGTAAAATGGGGAATAAATAGAGCATTCACCTACAGTGTCACGGAGTGTTAACAGGCAACTTGCATGTGGCCAGGCACCATCAGGGAAATGAATCACAACACACACTCTTTTTTGTTTGTTTGTTTGTTTAATTTCAAAGAAGAAGGGAGAGGGAGAGAGAGACAGAAGCATCAACGATGAAAAAGAATCATTGGCCGAAACCGGTTTGGCTCAGTGGTAGAGCGTCGGTCTGTGGACTGAAAGGTCCCGGGTTCGATTCCGGTCAAGGGCATGTACATTGGTTGCGGGCACATCCCCAGTAGGGGTTGTGCAAGAGGCAGCTGGTCGATGTTTCTCTCTCATTGACGTTTCTAGCTCTCTATCTCCCTCCCTTCTTCTCTGTAAAATATCAATAAAATATATATTTTTAAAAACTTAAATGGGCAATTAAAACAGACAGTTCTGAGACTGTTTTTTCCACCACTGGGGTGGCAGTTACTAGGGATAATATTCATTTAGCCTTCTGAGCTTTCTGGGTAGACTTGGTGACTTTACCAGCTCCACCTGCCTCTTTGTCCACTACTTCAAAAAATTTTTTTATTTACTGATTTGAGAGAGAGAGAGAAACATTTATTTGTTGCTCCACTTATTGATACATTCATTGCTTGATCTTTGTATGTCCTCTGACCACGGAACGAACCCGCAACCTTGGCACATTGGGACGACACTCTAACAACCGAGCTGTTCGGTCAAGGCTTTTGCCCCTCCCCCCCCCTTGTTTTGATGACACCCAGGAGCTGATCAGCTCATGTCACAAACAGCAAGATGACCCAGAGGAGGACAGTTATAGAAGCTCCTAACATACAGTGTATGGGCTTGTCAGGAACCACATCAACAATGACAGTATCATCAGATTTCAAAAACTTTGGGTCATCTTTCAGCTTTCTCCCAGAACGACGATCAATCTTTTCCTTCTCAGCAAATTTGCAAAGTGAGCTGTGTAACAACCTGGCACTGATTTGGTGTGGATGGTTCGAGATAATCATCTGAGTTGTCACCATTCCAACCAGAAATTGGCACAAACACCAGCTGCTTCTACTGGTGGTTCAGCTATATGGTGGTGTCACCAGCTATAATGCCATGATGTACACCTTTGACTGACTATATATATATATATATATATATATATATATATATCCTATCTAATAAAAGAGTAATATGCAGATTGACCATCACTCCAACACACAAGATGGCTGCCCCATGTGGTCAAAGATCCTTCCCCTATGTGGACACAAGATGGCCACCAAAAGATGGCCAGCAGGGGAGGGCAGTTGTCAGTGATTAAGCAAGCAGGGGAGGGCAGTTGGAGGCGATCAACCCTGCAGAGGAGGGCAGTTAGGGGTGACCAGGCTGTCAGAGGAGGGAAGCTGGGGCAAACAGACTGGCAGGGGAGCAGTTAGGCATCTATCAGGCTGGCATGTGAGTGGTTAGGGGGTGATCAGGCTGGTAGGCAGAAGCAGTTAGGGGCAATCAGGAAGGCAGGCAGGTGAGCAGTTGGGAGCCAGAAGTCCTGGATTGTGAAAGGGCAGTAGGACATCCCTCAAGGGGTCCCAGATTGGAGAGGGTACAGGCTGGGCTGAGGGACACCCCTCACCCCCATGCACGAAAATTGTGCACTGGGCCTCTAATATATATATATATATATATATATATATATATATATATATAATCAGAGAGGAAGGGAGAGGGAGAGAGATACCCTGTTTCCCCAAAAATAAGAGAGTGTCTTATATTAATTTTTGCTCCCAAAGATGCGCTAGGTCTTATTTTCAGGGGATGTATTATGTTTCCATGAAGTAGGTCTTATTTTCGGAGGATGTCTTATTTTCTGAAAAACACGGTAGAAACATCAAGGATGAGAGAGAATCATTGATGGGGATCGAGATGACAACCCTGGCATGTGCCCTGACCTAAAATCAAACCGTGACCTCCTGGTTCATAGGTTGAAGCTCAACCACTGAGCCACACCAGTCTAACAGACACATTCTTTTGGGGGGGAAATTTTTTTTAGAGATCAACCAAAGAACTTGTATGCATATATGCATAACCCATGGACATAGACAATAGGATGGTGAAGGTCTGGGGTGGAAAGCGGGGGTGAGCTACAAGGGGTCAGTGGGAGAAAAAGGACATATTTAATACTTTCAACGATAAAGAGTTTTTAAAAAAATAAAATAAAGAACAATAATAATGAAAAAAATATATATTTAGTGTTGACGGTATTCCAGATGTACCCCATTTTCCCTTGGACAGATACATTCTTTTTTTTAAAAAGTATTTTTTAATTGATTTCAGAGAGGAAGAGGGAAGGAGAGAGGGATAGAAACATCAATGATGAGAGAGAATCATTGATCGGCTGCCTCTTGCACATCCCCCACTAGGGATTGAGCTGCAACCCAGGCATGTGCCCACGGCCAGAATTGAACCTGGAACCTTTCAGTTGGCAGCTGACGCTCTATCCACTGAGCCAAGCCGGCTAGGGCACAGATACATTCTTTATTAAAATATATTTTATTGATATTTTACCGAGAGGTAGGGAGAGAGATAGAGAGCTAGAAATGTCTATGAGAAAGAAACATCGACCAGCTGCCTCTTGCACACCCCCTACCGGAGATGTGCCCGCAACCAATGTGCATGCCCTTGACCAGAATCGAACCCAGGACCTTTCAGTCTGCAGACCGACGCTCTATCACTGAGCCAAACCGGTTTTGGCGTACAGATACATTCTTGACAATGAACTCCACGTTGTCCTCAGGAAGAGTTTTACTCAATACTTCATGGTGCATTTCAACACTTCAATTTATTTCAGTTGTAACTCTGACTGGAGCAAAGGTGAGCACCAGGCCAGTTTGAGAATGCTAGTCTCTACTCAACCCACAGGGACAATACTGGTTCTACCAATTTGTAGACATCCTGGAGGGGCAGACACAAGGGCTTGTCAGTTGGATGAGTTGGTGGCAGGAAGCAATGCAGCTTCAAGCATGATTCCTCTGGTGTTGCCATCTTTACGGTGACCTTCCATCCCTTGAACCAAGGCATGTTAGCACTTGGCTCCAGCATGTTGCCACCATTCCAACCAGAAATTGGCACAAACGCTACCGCATCAGGGTTGTAGCTAATTTTCTTAATGTAGGTGCTCACGTCATTTACTATTTCCTTGTATCTCTTCTGGCTGTAGGATGGCTCAGTGGAATCTGTTTTGTTAACACCAACAAGTACTTGTTTCACACCCAATGTGTAAGCCAGAAGGGCATGCTCACAGGTTTGCCCGTTCATGGAGATGCCAGCTTCAAATTCACCAACAATAATCAGCCTGAGATGTGCCTGCAATCACGTTTTTTTTAAAAAATATTTTTTGTTGATTTCAGAGAGGACGGGAGAGGGAGAGAAAGATACAACTATCAACGATGCCTCCTGCACGCTCCCTACTGGGGATCGAGCCCGAAACCTGGGCATGTGCCCTTGACTGGAATCAAACCAGGGACCTTTCAGTACATAGGCTGAGGCTCCATCCACTTAGCCAAACTGGCTAGAGCAGCCATGGGCAAACTACAGCCCATTCGGCTGTTCTATCCGGCCCGCGGAGCTGAAAGAGCGGAGGGTTCTCTTGCTCTCCTCTCTGCTACTTCACCCAAGATGAGAGTGCCAGCATGGTCAGGTTGCTTTTGTTCTGGCCCTCCGGTCCAGTTTAAGAACCCATTTTGGCCTTCAAGTCAAAAAGTTTACCCGCCGAAACCGGTTTGGCTCAGTGGTAGAGCGTCGGTCTGCGGACTGAAGGGTCCCAGGTTCGATTCCGGGCAAGGGCATGTACATTGGTTGCGGGCATATCCCCGGTGGGGGGTGTGCAAGAGGCAGCTGGTCGATGTTTCTCTCTCATTGACGTTTCTAGCTCTCTATCTCTCTCCCTTCCTCTCTGTAAAATATCAATAAAATATATATTAAAAAAAAAAAACACAAAAAGTTTACCCACTCCTGGGCTAGAGCATCAGCCTGCGGATTGAAAGGTCCAGGGTTTGATTCTGGTCAAGGGCATGTACCTTGGTTGTGGGCACATCCCCAACAGGGTGTGTGCAGGAGGCAGCTCTCATATCGATGTTTCCAACTCTCTATCCCTCTCTCTTCTTCTCTGTAAAAAAAATCAATAAAATATATATTTTTTAAAGAGTTAGAAACATTGATGAAAGAGAAATATCCATCAGCTGCCTCCTGTACACCCCCTACTGGGATGTGCTCACAACCAGGGCCCTTGACCAGAATCGAACCTGGGACCTTTCAGTCCGCAGGCCGACGCTGTATCCACTGAGCCAAACCGGTTACGGCTTAATTTTTTTTATTTTTTATTTTTTTTAATATATTTAATTGATATTTTACAGAGAGAAAGGGAGAGAGATATAGAGCTAGAAACGTCAATGAGAGAGAAACATCGACCAGCTGCCTCCTGCACACCCACTACTGGGGATGTGCCCGCAACCAAGGTACATGCCCTTGACCGGAATCGAACCCGGGACCTTTCAGTCCGCAGACCGACGCTCTACCACTGAGCTAAACCGGTTTCGGCGGCTTAATTTTTTTAAAATATATTTTTTATAGAGAGGAAGAGAGAGGGACAGAGAGTTAGAAACATCAATGAGAGACAATCATCAACCAGCTGCCTCCTGCACACCCCTCCCGGGGATGCGCCCTTTGACTGGAATGGAACCCGGGATCTTTCAGTCTGCAGGCCGACGCTCTATCCACTGAGCCAAACCGGTTTCGGCACGGCTTAATATTTTTTATTTTTGCAAATATATATAAAATAAGAATTAAGTAATTGGGAGGGGCCCTGGGCCCGAACCACGCCCACATCAGTCCGCAAAAACCCGCCCTCACCCACAAATCAGCCGCGCCTCTTCTGAATCCCGCCCCCCCCCCCCCCAATAAATAAATAAATTCCGTCCAAACGTGAGGCGGGGGGCAGGTGAAGGCATATGCGGGGGTGGGGGTTAGGGGAGACTTGGGGAAGTCAAGGGGGGAAAAAGGGAGACATATGTACTACTATTTGTAATCCTTCAAACAACAACAAAAAATCAAAAACAAAATAAACTCCGCCCAATCCTGTCCCACTCCGCGCCGACTAGGATCCCTCTGCGCCTGGGCCCTGAAAGCCCACTGTACTGCGGCTCATTCCGGCCTATCGCCTAGAACCGCTGACTGACCGGTGGAGTCTGATTCCGCATAAATAAAAGCCCCGCCTCTTTTTGCTTTTAGCCAATCGTATTCAAGGTCCCGCCCTACTCCGGCCCTTCGTCACCTCCCAAACCCCACCCCTAGCGGAGGACCAGCCAATCAGCTTCCAAGACTCTTCAGCCGGGTCCTGCGCACCCGTTCCACGCGCCCCGCGGCCCGCCGAACTACATTTCCCAGGAGGTGTCGCGGCCGCGCCGCACCACGTCCGGCTGCGAAGATGGCGGCTTTCTAGCCAGTCGGCAGCCCACTCGGAGGGAGGCTTAGGCTACGGTGAGCAGAAGCGGGTATTGAAAGTGTGTGGGCCCGTTCCTCGAGGCCCCGCTCCCGTAGCCCTCGGGATCTAGCCTCCTGCCTCCTTTGAAGCTTCCGTTTCCAGCCCTGGTTCCTCCTGCAGCCTAGTCTCCATCCCTCTTGCTACAGCCAGTTCCTTTGAGGTTGTGGGGGCTGCAGGGCCTCAGAGACCGTCCCCGGCAGCCCGCACCCATTGCCCAAATAGGCAGGCGGTCCCATTGGCGTCCTGTCTTTCCTCAGAGGGACCTGCAGCACCCAGATCCCCGCCCTTCCCTTGTGCAGACACCCCCACGTACAGACACCCCCTAGGCAGCCCAGCGTCCACTGGGGAGGATCCTAGAGATTATTATTCCTTTATTTACCAAGACATTCTCAGTTTCAGGTTACAGAAAATCCAACTCAATCTATCTGAAGCAAGAAAGAGGAATTAGTGTCTTATAGACTGGTTCCAGGTGCAGCTGGATCCAGGTGATCAGAATTCTGTCCGCTGTTCTCTGGGTGAGCATCCCTCGGGTAGGCTCTTTCCTCTCTTGGAGGGTAAAGAGGCTCCTAGCAACTCTCAAGACTTGTGTCTCCCAAGCTCTGCAACTCTAAGGAGCCCCGCTCCCCTAATGGCAGTGTTGTAAGACTCAGAGCTGCCCCTCACTGGCCTGCATTGGGTCATGTCCCCATTTGTGAGCCATTTACAGTGGCCAATTGCGTTCACTGGCTTTGTAGTTGTTTTCACTACAGAAAACAATGGAGGCTATTACCTTAAGTCAGAGTGGATGCTTGGCTGATAAGTGTAAAAGCACCCATGAGGAAGCTGAGACCCTGAGAGAAGTGAGTCATAGTCGGTAAGCAGCAAGTGCCCTATTCTCCTGGGTAACCAAATGTTTCTGAAACTCCTAAGGGCAGAATTCTGGCTTCCCCCATCCCTGCTTCATCCAGCCACTCGGGAGCCATGGAGGTGGCAGAGCCCAGCAGCCCCACTGAGGAAGAAGAAGAGGAGGAGGAGGAAGAGCAGTCAGTGGAGCCAAGGCCCCGGACACGCTCCAACCCTGAGGGGGCTGAGGACCGGGCACTGGGGGCCCAGACCAGTGTGGGAAGCCGAAGTGAGGGTGAGGGTGAGGCGGCCAGTGCTGATGATGGGGCCCCGAACGCTCTGGGAGCTGGCCCCAAGCCCTGGCAGGTGCCCCCACCAGCCCCTGAGGTCCAGGTGCGGACACCAAGGGTCAACTGTCCAGAGAAGGTGGTAAGTGGGGATTTGGCCGTAAGCTCTGAGGCTTTAGGGAACCTGGGGCTGACATTCTTGCCTTTTGGGATGCACTCTGCAAACAGCCCTTTTGTATTTCCTGGGGCTGCCACGACAAATGACAGTACGCTGGGTGGCTGAGAAAACACATTTGTTCTCTGACAGTCCTGGACACCAGAAGTCTGAAATCAAGATGTTGGCAGGGGCCCCATTTTCTCCGGAGGCTCTAGGGGAGGATCTTTCCTTACCCTTTCAGCTTTGGGCGGCTCCAGGCACCCTTGGCTGCAGCTGATCACTCCAATCTCCGTCTGTTTTCGCACAGCCCTCCCCTCTCTGTCTTTGTGTCTCCTCTTCTGGCTATCATGAGGATACTTATCATGGGATCAGATCATCTTATCTCAATTTCTTTATTTTAATCACATCATTAAGGACTCTCATTTTAAGTAAAGTCACATCTGAGGTTCTAGGCAAACATATCTTCTGGGGCCACAGTTCAACCCACTATACCCTTCTTTCCTCGTTTCCGTGTCACATATTCTCTTGTTTACTTACTCACTTATTAACCTGGACTTCTAGTCCAGTGCCCTTTCCCCTGAGCCACTAACCTCCAAAGTGGATAGCTTGACTGGGAGTTGGGGGTCTGCTTAAAGAGGGCCGAGCATGTGGGGGCTGGGGTTAACATCCAGGCGCCGCGCGCTGCCAGTCGCCGTGCCTTCCCCACCTTCCGTCTCCATTGCAGATCATCTGCCTGGACCTGTCGGAGGAAATGTCACTGCCAAAACTGGAGTCGTTCAACGGGTGAGAGGGGCATTTTAGGGCGTGAATGTGCAGCTACAACGTGGAGGGGCCCCGCCTGGAAAGCACAGGGCTCTCTCTCAGACTCATACCGCTGTGGTCGGGCCTGGGGCCTGGCGGTATCAGAGCATAGCGGCCGGAACTGGTAATGAGAGAGCAGTGGCCCCTCGGGCTCTGTTCCAAGCATGTGAGAGGTACCAAGCAACACATCAATGTTTTTCTTTCCCCTCTCCCTTCCACTCTTTAAAATCAACATCGTAGCAATGACTTGGAAACTCAGAGAAATAAAGTGTAACTTGCCTAAGACCTTATAGCCAGAAGGTGGAGCCAGAATTCAGACTCATGCTTAGCTAACCCCAAAGCCTTTGCCCTGAGCAGGCGGGGCTCTGTGGGGTTGAGCAGCAGAACTTAGAGAGGTTCTGAGGGGCTCTGGGAGATACTGAGGACAAGCATGTCTCCCCGCCTCTCCCCGACCACTTGTGGCTGAGCAGTGGTCTGGGGCCGCCTCACAGGGATCAGAGGGGAGACCCCAAGCTGGTCAGAGGGACCCATTTGGAGAGGGCAGGTCAGCTGGGTTAGGTTTACAGCTGGATTCTGCCACCCTCCTGCTGTGTGACGTGGGCCAGGGCCTCGCTGTAGGGCTGGTGGAAGGTTCCCCGGGATGGACAGGTGAGGGGATAGGCCTTGCCCCCAGGCCTGGAGGCCTCTCCTTAACCACCCCCTCATTCTCCATCCCTCTCCAGCTCCAAAACCAATGCTCTCAATGTCTCCCAGAAGATGATTGAGATGTTTGTGCGGACAAAACACAAGATTGACAAAAGCCACGAGTTTGCACTGGTGGTGGTGAACGATGACACCGCCTGGGTGAGGCTGCAACACCCTGGGGTCCCATGGGAGTAGGGACACGGCTGGGTGCCCTGGGACCCCTGGGGGTAGAGACCACTTTGCTGAGACCCGTGTATCCCCACAGCTGTCTGGACTGACCTCCGACCCCCGTGAGCTCTGCAGCTGCCTCTACGACCTAGAGACGGCCTCCTGCTCCAACTTCAGTATCCTTCCGGCAGAGGCACCTCCGGGGCAGGGGCTGGGGTGGAGGTTTATTGTGTCTTGTACCCAGAACCCAGGAAGCCTGAGCTTGGAGGGAACCAGCTTACATTGGCTCAGGTCCAGATCTCGGCTCTGCCGCAGCAGGCTTGGGCCAGTCACCTCTCTGGCTTTCAGTTTCTTTTGAGCCCTGGCCAGTGGTTAGTGCATCTGCCTCTGCATTGGAGGGTTGTGGGTTAGATTACAGTCAAGGGCATGGACCTGGGTTGCAGCTCCAGTCCCCACCCCCGGTCAGGACACATATGGGAAGCAATCAATCGATGTGTCTGTGGCACATCAATGTTTTTCTCTCCTCCCCTCCCTTCTCTCTAAAATAAAAAATATCCTCACTTCTTGGGTGAGGATTTAAAAAAGAAAAAGAGCCGAAACTCGTTTGGCTCTGGATAGAGCGTTGGCCTGCGGACTCAAGGGTCCCAGGTTCGATTCCGGTCAAGGGTATGTAACTTGGTTGCAGGCACATCCCCAGAGGGGGTGTGCAAGAGGCAGCTGATCGAAGGTTCTCTCTCATCAATGTTTCTATAACTCTCTCTCTCTTCCTCTCTGTAAAAAATCAATAAAATATATATTTTTTAAAAAAGAAAAAGAGTTCTAGCCAGTTTGGCTCAGTGGATAGAGCATCAGCCTGCAAACCAAAGAGCCCTGGGTTTGATTCCAGTCAATGGCAAGTATCCTTGGTTGCAGGTTCTTCCCTGGCCCGGGCCCTGGTCGGGGCACGTGCAGGAGGCAACCAATCAACATGTTTCTCTTACATTGATGTTTCCGTCTTTCCCTCTCTCTTCCACTCTAAAATCAATGGAAAAATATCCTCGGGTGAGGAGTAACAAACAAACAAAAAAGTTTATTTGAACCAAACTGATGACATTGCCAGGAAGCAAAATCTCAAATGCTCCCCAGACTCTCAGTTCTGCATCTGTAAAATGGGAGGCAGGAAACCTCTTACCCCATGGGTCGCTGTCGAGGTAAAGTCATACACAGAAGCAAAACCAGCTGATTTGGACTCTGGATATGAAAACTGTACCCCCAGGGGGAGCACTCCAAGTAGGACCAATTATACTTCTGGTGCCAATTGCTCAAAAAATGGCAATATGTGACTGGAAAGTCACAGTCACCACTACATCACATTTTTAAATAGATATACAGTATATTATTGATTTCAGAGAGGAAGGGAAAGAGAGAGAGAGAGAAAAAAAAAAACATAAGATGAGAGAGAATCATTGATCGGCTGCCTCCTGCACACCCCTTACTGGGGATCAAGCCCGCAACTTGGGCATGTGCTCTTGACCGGAACCAAACCCGGGACCCTTCAGTCTGTTGGCCGACACTATCCACTGAGCCAAACCAGCCAGGGCATTATGTCACATTTATGCTAATTTGAACATGAAAGGCTCACATGTAGCTCCAACTTATGTAAAATATCACTGTGAGTTAAAAGACGTGGGAGAGTTGAGAGGAGGGGAACAGGGACACCTGTGGCCGTGGCCTGAGGGGAAGGGGAGTTTGAGTCAATGGTCTTCAGGGCATCTGGTGTCAGCCCCCTCATTTGTGATCTCTGCTGAGGAAACTAGGCTCGGCCACGAGGCGGGGATCACACAGGCTTCCTGTGCGTGTACCTGGCACCAGGTTCTGAGGCGCCTGGGGTCTCTTGGCCTCAGGATGAGGGAAGTCCTTCACCCTTCCCACCCGTGCCTGTGTTCTCTCTGCTGCCTGTGTTCTTAGCGTTCCCACCAGATATGGAAGGTCTCTTCAGCCTCATGTAAGTCCGTCCTTCCCGAAGCTCACCCTCTGTATGCGTCCTGTGGCGGCCCACGGTCCTCACACCCTTGCTTTAGTCCAGGAGGCTGTGTACTCTTTCTATAAAAGCCAAATGTGTTTGGCTTTGCGGACCATATGGTCTCTATCATAACAACTGACTCTGCCTTAGGAATCCAAAGGCAACCACAAACTCTGTGGACACAGTGGTCGTGGCTATCTATCTATCTATCTAAAAGCCTAAGCAACCACCCGGCTGGCCGGTAGCTATGACGCGCACTGACCACCAGGGGGCAGGTGCTCAACGCAGGAGCTGCTGAGCTGCGTGACTTGGCAGCTGTGGTTCTTGGGTGATGCACCTGAACCAGAGAGGAGGGAGCCCAGTTCTGTGGAAGGCTGGGAGGAGGTCTGGGCAGAGAGAACCATCCTCTCACAATCTGGGACCCCTGTGGGGATGTCGGAGAGCTGGTTTCAGCCCGATCCCCGCAGGCCAGGCCCAGAGACCCCGCCGGTGCCCAGCCTCTCGTGTGTCAATATGATTTCATTGATAAGCACTGAATTTCATGTCATTTGCACGTGCCATGAAATATTCATTTGATTTTCCTCCCTCCAGGTATTTAAAAACATAAAACCCATTCTTAGTTTGTCTCCATTTTCACCAGCCCCTGATGCTGGGCACAGAGCTTGTGTCGCCTCTATTAACTTGGTACAAACATCTCAGCAAGTGAACCCACGAGGCAGATTCACAGCAGAGGACATACTTGCTTGGGGAGGGGAGGAGGTATTTTGCTAGACATTGCCAAAGTAGTGCCTCAGAAATGAACCGTTCACTTCCCTGGCACCAGGATGGAGCCTAGTGCCGAGAGGCCTGCCTGTGTGATTGCTTTTCTTGGAGCCTTTTTTCATTCATTTTAAAGCCATTTTATATTCCTTTAGTGATTTGTCTGTTTGTCTGTCTGGTTCTTGTGAAGAACCAGATTTGCTTTTCATATAGGAAGGACCTTGCCCTCTGCCTAGTGCCCTCTGCCCGTGAGTTCCAGCTGTGGCCAAGTAGGGAAATGTATCTTGATTTATATAAAAGATTAGGTCCCTTCCTAAGTGTTTCCTGGCCTGGTAGGGCAGGGCCAACTCCAGGTGGTGGGGGGGGGGGCACTCAGGGTGGGCAGAGCAGGCTTCAGCTTTGGGTTTAGCCAAACAGAAGGGTCAGGCAGAGGGTAAGGCTGGGGAGGTGCTCTGGGCAGAGAACAGCATGTAGAAGGCTCAGAGACAGCAATAAACTGGGGAGGGCACTGGCGGGGCTTTGCATGCCCAGCAAGGAGCTGGGCTCTCAAGGTGATGATGGGAGGGACCCCCAGAGCGTGTTCTCATCTGTCCCCTTACTGTGCAGTCAACAGAAGACTGAGCTGCCAGTCACGGAGAATGTGCAGACGATCCCACCCCCATACGTGGTCCGTACCATCCTTGTCTACAGCCGTCCACCGTGCCAGCCCCAGTTCTCCCTGACGGAGCCCATGAAGGTGAGGGGGGCCTGGGAGAGGGCGGTGAGACACCGGGAGGGATTTCCTGAGCGCAGGACTGGGGCACCTCTGGCAGGTTCCCAGAGAGAGTCTCAGGCAGAAGCGGGGGAATTGTGGTCATGGGGCACAGGGTGACTGAGGCTCAGAGGCTGGTGTTCTTCGCCTGCAGAAAATGTTCCAGTGCCCATATTTCTTCTTTGACGTTGTTTACATCCACAATGGCGCTGACGAGAAGGAGGAGGAGATGAGCTGGAAGGTGAGGCCCTGGCAGGTGTGGGTGGCAGGTGGGTGTGGATGGGATGTCTTAGAATCCATCTACCCTGGGACTCAGGGATCCCAACTTTGGCTCCTGGTCATTCGGTCATTTGACAACCATTCCCACGAGGTCTGCTGGGCACTCAGGGGGCTGTTGGGACGGGGGCCTGCTTCTCTCTCTCTCCCTGCTTTTGCCTTGGCTGTGCCCTCTTTTGGGGGCACCCTTCCCTCCCTGACTTCCCAGTCTCTGCTGGTCATTCACGTCCCAGCCCTGAACTAGCTGTGGGACTTCAAGTGGGCCACGTACCTCTCCAAGCCTCAGTTTACCCAACTGAACCGGGGGGGGGGGGGCGGTGAGACCAGCTCCTACTTGTACCTCAATATTTAAACCCAAAGTGCCTCTTGAGGGAAGCCTTCCCTGCCCCTTGAGGAAGATCAGCGTGGGGCCCGGGGGCTAGTTTAGCTCCAAGGCTGAGGCCTGTCGGTGTCCCTAACACTGGGTGGGTAGCAGGGATGTTTTCTGCCTGGAAAACTCTTCGCCCTTCAGAACCTGCCCCTGGTGCCTCCTCCTCTGGGAAGCCCTCCAGGGGCAAGGAAGGCCTGTCAGGGAACCCTTGCTTGAAGAGCCCCTCCCTGGCCCCACAGGACATGTTTGCCTTCATGGGCAGCCTGGACACCAAGGGCACCAGCTACAAGTATGAGGTGTCACTGGCCGGGCCAGCCCTGGAGCTGCACAACTGTATGGCCAAGCTGCTGGCTCACCCATTGCAACGGCCCTGCCAGAGCCACGCCTCCTACAGCCTGCTGGAGGAGGAGGAGGAAGCCACTGAGGTGGAGGCCACCGTCTGAACCTTCCCGTGCGCCCAGCCCAGCCCAGCCCGGTGCAGTGAAACCCTGGCCTGGGGTGCTGGTTCTCAAACTCCACTCCGTGGGGCCCCTGGGGGACTTCAAGGAAGCACTTGGCTACTTCAGAGCCGTTGACGGAAACCCATTATTCCAGGAAGCACCCCAGGACTGTGGACACCCATGGTTCCCCGTCCATATTTCGGTCCCCAGTTTGCCAATTGTAATTTGTTCTTCCCTGTGTGATTTTTGTCATCAGAATAAAACCTGAGAAACCTCTAGCCAAGGTCCACACCAGTCGCCTGTGATCATTAGGGTCTTCTTGGTTGAAGGTGACAGAAACGCTCCCGGTGAACAGAAAGGGGTATGGCTTGGTTCTGGTGGGTGAGCCACGGCGAGGCTCCGGGCTTGACTGCATCCCGTCGCTCAGACATTGCCTGTGGGGTGGGGTGGGGTGGGGGGCTGCACTCCTCCGCGTGGTGTTGGGTGCCTCCTGCTTTTCTCCCAACCTGTGGAAAGGGGTGCGATGGTGTGTCAACCCCAAAAAGGAAAATACCTACCCCAAGGGGCTCCAGGTGGCTAATTGGTCTGTTAAAAAAAAAAAAAAAAAAAAAAAAAGCCAAGGAACCTTTGCCTCTCACGCAAGCTCAGCTTCAGGGAGAAAAACTGCCTTCTGCCCTGAAATGCCTGCCCGCCAGCACTGTGCTCCTGCTGGGGGCGCCAGCTGGCATAAAGGAATTCCTGGAATCCTGTTTCCACCAATAGGAGGGCGGTCGCCCCTTGGTCCAGTCCGAGCTGAGGAACCACAGTCTGCTAGCATCTTTAAAAAATACATTATTTTTATTGGCTTCCGAGAGGGAGAAATAGAAACATCAATGATGAGAATCATTAATTGTCTGTCTCCTGCATACCCCACACTGGGGATCGACCCCACAACCCGGGCATGTGCCTTGATGGGGAATGGAACTGTGACCTCCTGGTTTGTAGCTCAGCATCTTTGATGAATCAGAATGGCTCCACTCCATAGTGCTTTTTGGACCAATCAAACTGATGATTGGGGATACTAATTTGCATGAGAACAGCCCAATTGAGGGTCAGGCTGAGGCTTCCCTGTATACTGGTAAGTTCCGTTATGGCTGGGCAAGGCATGTTCCTTTTCCACCCAAGGCTGATTCCGTGGCTGGAGCGATCATTTGCCAGAGAGGGCTGTGTCCCATATTGAGGTGTTTGCTCTGAATAGAGGATCTTTCACTGCACCCTAAATTGGGGGTTTCTGTTGGCATTCACTTGGCACCATGACGATTGGTTGACAGTTGTGACCACTACCCAAACTCCCTATTGCTGGCCTTGCCTGGGTCATGGGCCAGAGCTCTGGGATGTTCAGATCGTTCAGGCCTGGATCAAGCCTCTCCTGAGAAGGGGAGGACTACAGGTCCCAGGAAATAGTGTGGGTGCTCCCCAGAAGGGAGACAAGACCGGCACAACAGGTCCACTATTCAACTCTCTGTCTGGATGATGAGCAACAGTGAAAAAAGTTGACCAGATAGATTCTCAGTTTCATATGACATCAAAATGGCCTTGCTGAGCAACAGCTTTCCTTCCCATAGCGTTTATTGGGGGCACCCGCGTGCCAGGATCCTGTGATGAAACACGCTGACTCAACATCCCACCAGCCTGGAAGCCATTCTCCCATTTTGCAGATGGGAAAACCAAGGCCCAGAGCCCCAAAGGCACGGCCTCCTGGCTCCGCGAGACTGCAAACAGACGACGCAGAGCTAGGGGCGGGAGCTGATCATTAAATTTGCTGGCTAATGGAGGCCTCTCCAGCCGCGGGCACCGCCAAGTCACCGGTCGTAGCTCCGCCCCCTTCAGCAGGCTGCGTCCGCGTTTCCCCGTTTTGAGACCAGAAAATGGCACACCCGGCGGCCTCCGCCCACCCGGCTCTACCTGAGCACCACCCGAGGTCGAATCCCCATGTGTGCCATGCAGGTGCGGCCGGGGCAGCCTGGCTGGGTACCCCACGGGGCACCGGGCTGCTGAGCCCAGAGCCCAGAGCCCAGGGGCGGGGCGGCGCGTGCGCACAAGGCCACGCGGGAAGTTTGAAACTGTCAGGAGGTGACATGCCCAGCGCGGGCATGGGCGCAGCGGCGGAGCTGGCTTGGCGGCTGCGGGCGGCGCTGCAGGAGGAGGAGCTGCAGTGAGGACGGGCCGGGGCGGGCGGACCGGGGCCGGGGCGAGGGTGGCGGTCCACTCTGACCCCCCGATCGCAGGGCCGTGGAGGAGCTGCTGCGCCGCGGCGCGGACCCCAACCTGGTGCTGGCCGACGGCGCGGCCGCGGTCCACCTGGCGGCGGGAGCCCGGCACCCACGCGCTCTGCGATGCCTCAAGGCTCTGCTGTGTGGAGGCGGGGACCCCAACGTCCGGTGAGGCGGGTCCGGTCCCTGAGCCGGGCATTCCGTGTAGGGAAGGGGTGTCCCCGGTCGGGAGGCGTGGCCTCGGAGTCCCAGACAGAGAGTGCATCCCACCTTCCAAGGGTGGGGACTCAGTACCCCAGGGAGGAGCTTGTGGAACTGGGGGAGGGATCCTAAGAGCCCAAGGGCGAGGGCTAGGGTCCCAGAATGAGGGTGAGGGGTGGGGTGGCGCTGGGGCCAAAACGGGGATCAACGTTTCGGGTCCAGGGGTAGAATCTCTAGGGTCAGAGAGCAGAGATTTGAGTCCCAGGCCGAGGACGTAAGATCTAGATTCCGAGGACGCCTCAGGCTGAGGTGGAGATGGGGGACAGAGATGGGGACAGTACACGCCTCCACTCCTGCCCCAGGTCGGCGGAGGGGCTGACGCCGCTGCACGTGGCCGCCGCCTGGGGCTGCGGCCGCAGCCTGGAGCTGCTGCTGAGCCAGGGAGCCGATCCCCGGCTGCTCGACCAGGTGAGGGGCCCTGGGGGAGCGGGAGGGCAGACCTGGAGGGTGGGAGGAAGGGAGGCAAGAGGGCATCGGGCGCCCCCTGTTGATGGCGTCGCTGCAGGATGGACTCCGGCCACTGGACCTGGCAGAACAACAGGGGCACCAGGACTGTGTGCGCGTCCTGAGGGAGCTCCCAAAGCTGGCCAGGACCCCTCCCCGGACCCGGTCAGAGACCCGGGAGCTGGCGCCTAAGCCCAGCGGTGAGTGAGGCCCGTGCGGAGACAGGGGCTTGGCCTATGGACCGGCTTATGGTGTCTCTCACTGAGGCGCACCGTCTCCCGCTGGTTCTGACTGTCTCACGTCCAGTGTCTCTGGTCAGCGCTCGCTGCCTTCACCCATTCTCTTTTCCCTTTGACTCCGGCCACCTGTTGCTGATCCAACTCCCATCTCTGGCTTCCCCCACCCTGCTCTCTGACCCCAACTCCCCTTCTCTGCTCCAGGCTCAGGCCTCAAGGGAAAGGGGCTGGATGCCAGCCCCTCTGGACCTCCCAGTGTGATGCTGGACTGCACAGGACTGGGCAGAAGCGACAGCGGGGACACGGACCCGAAGGCTAGTCCTGAACCCTCCAGCCCCCTTGCCTGCCCTGAAGTTGCTGACAAGGATGGCAGCTTGGAGTCCTCCCCAGGGTGCTGGGACTGCAGCTCAGACGCCTCCTTTGTCACAGCTGTCGAGGCTTCTGGAGCCCAGGACGCAGCCCCCCGAACGTACCCCTGGGCTGGGCCATTGCCCAGGCAGCAGCTCCTGCCTCATGTCCGACCCTCCCAGAGGGTGCTGGAGTCTCCGGACACCCCACCGCTGGAACGTGGGGCCATGGTGACGAGCAAGGAGGCCGAGTTAAAGGCCCTTCTACAGGCCCTGACTCTGGCCTCCCCCTCCCACACGCCCCTCCCAGACAGGAGCCCAGCCCACAGCCCCCCTCCGAAACCGAAACCACTGCCTGGACCCCTGGACGTCCACTTCCTAACAGATGACCAGTCGTCCCTTGACGGCGAGGGGGGCGCCCTCTGGCTGACAGAGGAGGAGGCGCAGTCCGCAGGCGGCAGGGACCCAGCTCCCTCTCGCGGGTGTGCGCCAGGCATGTCTGACCTGGAACTGCTGCAGAGGCTCCGGGCTCTTGGCGAGAGCCCCGGCCCCATCACGCCCTTCACCCGTCCACGTTACCTCCGACGACTTGAAGAAGCCCAGGCCGCTTCCGGTGAGTCCCTTCTGGGCATTCGGAGTTCCCCGGAGACCCCCGGCTCTTCCCTCTGCATCTCTGGGAACCACCCTTCCTCTGTCTCTCTTGACCCAGTTTCCCCTCCCAGGCCCAGACTTTTCGGGGCACAGCCCAGAGCTGACTGAGGCCCTGAGGACAGGCCGGATCCTAGATGCCCAGGCCGATGAGGACGCCCTCGCCCGGCAATTTGAGCAGCCGGATCCCGGCAGGAGGTGGCGGGAGGGGGTCGTGAAGTCCAGTTTCACGTATCTGCTGCTGGACCCCAGGTACTTGGAAGTGGGAGCTGGGAGTCCTGGGTTGGTTCCTAGATGCTGCACGTCCTCCGGGGAGCTGGCCCCTCTCTCTGGTCCTAAGCGTCGTCTGGAAAAGGCAGGTGGGACTCATGCAAGCTGCTGAGTGTCTTGGGGCGCTGCCTTATAAAATGGGGGTCACTGGACGTGGGTTGTATATAATACCCCGTGAGCTTAGAGGTTTTCTCTAGGGCTACTCTTGTCACGTTTCCCTCTTTGAGCCAAGCCTTCTCATCCAGGGAGACTCGGAACCTGCCAGCACGAGCCTCCTCGCTAACTCCAGCCGAATGCCTGCGGACTTTCGTCCACGCCATCTTCTATGTGGGCAAGGGGACACGGGCCCGGCCAAATGTTCACCTCTGGGAGGCCCTTGGCTACCGTGGGAGGCCAGGAAAACAGGTGTGAGGACAAGCACCAGGGCAGGGCAGGGACCGCCAGGCCGTGGGCCGGCAGAGGAAGGAGGGGATTGGGAGGCAGACCCCTGACTTTGCCCCGGCCCCCTAGGCCTGCCCCAAAGTGCGCCGGATCTTGGACATCTGGGCCAGTGGGCGTGGTGTTGTGTCCCTGCACTGCTTCCAGCATGTGGTCGCCGTGGAGGCTTACACTCGAGAGGCGTGTCTTGTGGATGCTCTAGGTGGGTGCCTGGCTTGTGGGGTGGGGGCGGGGGTGGGGTCACAGGAAGGGCACTTGCTCTACCAATTCCCTCGCCCCTTTCCCTCTCAGGGCTGTTAATTTGTTCAATGAGTAATTATTGAGCACCAATGATGTACCTGCATATGCACATATTTCGCTCCATGGGTTTATCCCTGCTTAAGGGCAATGCACAGCGAGCTCGCAGTCACGTTTCTCTCCCTGGAATTCACCGAGGCTAGAGGCTACTACGTCTGTGACCTCACTCCCATCTCCCCAGGGATCCGGACACTGACCAACCAGAAGCAAGGACACTGCTATGGAGTGGTGGCAAGCTGGCCGCCCGCCCGCCGCCGCCGCCTGGGCGTGCACCTGCTGCATCGCGCCCTCCTCGTCTTCCTGGCTGAGGGTGAGCGAGAGCTGCGACCTCAAGACATCCAGGCCTGCGGCTGAGCACCGGGAAGCTACCCCTCTGGGCTGGATAGAGGTCAGGGCATTGGAACAGCCCAGCTGCCCGGTGCTGAAAGCAGTCCGCCCTCTGCGGTTCCAGAAGGCTGGTGGGGATGAGGAGCACGGAGGATCTCCCGGCAAGCTATGAGAGGACGCTGTCACAGACAGAACTGCTGGAGAGGTCGTGAACTCCCTCCCCATCGTGGGAGGAGAACAAGTGAAGTGGACCAAAAGGTTCTTGGAAACATCTGATACTTTGTTTTGTTTTTTAAATATATTTTATTTATTTAAAAAGTATATTTTATTTTTTTACAGAGAGGAAGGGAGAGGGATAGAGAGCTAGAGACATTGATGAGAGAGAAACATCCACCAGCTGCCTCCTGCACACCTCCCACCGGGGATGCACCCACAGCCAAGGTACATGCCCTTGACCGGAATCCAACCTGGGACCCTTCAGTCTGCAGGCTGACGCTCTAGCCACTGAGCCAAACCAAGGAGGACACGTTTGGAACTCGCCAGGGCTTCGGCAGTTTGGGCCTGTCTCTGCAGACCAAGTCCACGTTCATCTTCCAGGCCCAGGGCACCCGCACTGTGGGCCGGGAGCCTCCTCAGCTGCACGAAGGGCATCTACCCGGTGAAGAGCTGGGTCCGGCCGCTGCCAGATGGGGTGCCTCGGACCAATAACGGGTCTGTCTGAGCCTCAGTTTCCTCAGCAGGGACTGTGGGGATCGGAGGTGACTCAGGTGGAACGTCTCCTGGGTGAGGGAGGTGCCCTGAGTTCTCCAGGAGCCAGCTGTGGGTGGGGACCGGCCAGGGTTAGGGAGCTTGTGGGCTGTGGGCACAAGACACCGGCCTGGGGGTCACCTCGCAGCGCAAGCTTCCCGGCATTGCTTCTCGGAGCCTGTTTCTTCCACCGTGAAACGGGATCAACAGCCCCACGGTCTGGGGGTGCGCTGTGATTTCGGATGAGGCACATTTGCAGAGTTTCAGTAAAATGCCAGGCTGTGGCGCTGGTGAGGTATTGGTGGGATCATTTTGAATTTTCCAGTTGTTTCTTCAGAGCGTCCAGTTCGGTTAGGGACTTGGGGAAATCTGCTTCCACATTGTGTCATTGTCTAATCCTCACTGCAGCCTCAGCTAGCCAGGTTCTGAGCCGGCTCTACCCTGGACGGAGGTTCACCTACTTAGGTTCCTCCGCTTTGGAGCCCATGATGCCACACACCCACTCACCCCCAATTCCCCTCCCAGCCTCTAGAGGGGGCCTGGGACTCTCATTTTATTTATTATTATTACTATTTTTAAAAAATATATATTTTTATTGATTTTTTACAGAGAGGAAGGGAGAGGGATAGAGAGCTAGAAACATCAACTAGCTGCCTCCTGCACACCCCCCACCCGGGGTGTGCCCGAAACCAAGGTACATGCCCTTGATCGGAATCGAACCTGGGACCCTTCAAGTCCGCAGACTGACGCTCTATCCACTGAGCCAAACCGGTTTTGGCTGGACTCTCATTTTAATGGAACTGAAGAAACCTCTGTCTGAGCTGAGCAGCTTCCCAGACACCAAGTCTCCGGGTAAAGTGACAGCAATTAAAACAGTGTGTCATCCACCCGGGAATTCACATCCAGGTTGCTAGGAAAGAATCTGGAGACCCCCAAAGAGATGGGATTTGTCTGATGGAGTTTCCCAACCCCTGCTCCACTGGTTCTCGAAGCCCATTCCTTCGGGGTGGGGCTGTCCTGGGCACTGCAAGGGGCCCGGAGGCTTCCCTGGACGCCACCCACGAGGCGTCACTATCGCCCCGCCCTCCACCTCCCAGATGTGGTAAATCTCTCCGGAATTTCCCGTGGGACCGCCGTGCGCCCGGGGAGAGTCACTGGACTAAAGTGGCTCGTTACCCAGTGGGGAACGTTCCCAACAGGCAGTAACCAAGGAGGCAGGTGTCTCCTCCCACCATCCTCACAAACCACCAGTGTACCTAGATGTACAAACACTAGGGTAAAATACAGAGGAACGAGAGCATGGCCGTGGGGCAGGGAAATCCTGCTGGAAAGTGACATGGTGGCCTCAAAACAGCCATCTTCATGACAAAGGCCACCCTACACCAAGTTGAAAGATAAAATGGGACAGCAAGCCGAAACCGGTGTGGCTCAGTGGATGGAGTGTCGGCCTGCGGACTGAGGGGTCCCGGGTTCGATTCCGGTCAAGGGCATGTACCTTGGTTGCAGGCGCATCCCCGGTGGGGGGTGCAAGAGGCAGCTGATCGATGATTCTCTCTCATCGATGTTTCTGGCTCTCTATCCCTCTCTCTTCCTCTCTGTTAAAAAACCAATATATATATATATAGATTTTAAAATTATATGGGATTCAGTGAACTGATAGGCGTCAGGCACTCAGCACGGGGCCTTGTATACAGTTGGCACTCCATTATGGCTCCTCTAATCCCATGCGACATCCAGTGATCCTCACCTCAGCCTCCATATGGACCTCTTCCTCCCCTACAGCGACAAGGAATTCATCCCCTGAACTTTTCCTCCAGCTCTGGGAATAGTGCCCAAGCACCCGTGTTCTGAGGAGGAAGGGGACATTGGGGAAGCAATCCTGGAAGGGCAGGCGCCTGCATCAGCCCAATTTGCAGATGGGGAAACTAAGGCTCAGGGGAAGCCCCCCCCCCCCCCAGGCCCCTCGTCACCCAGCACAGGTCCAGAGGCTTGGATTGTCACTTCTTTTTATTGAGTTACAGGTTGAGATGTGCAGGTTCTGTGGTGCCAGTGCCCCCGTCCCTGCCCCCTTAGACAACAAAAGCTACCAACGCCAGGGAATGGAAGTGGAGGGGTCCTGGGAAATGGGGCGCCCCCTCCTCCCAGGGTCTCTGGATTAAGCATGGCTAACATGTAAGACAATGGGGCGGGTGTCGCCTCAACCATGACCATGGCCTTGGCTTTGACGGGCAGGGGGCTTCTGTACAAGGTCATCCTCTACGAGAGTCCCTGCGACGGGCAGGATGGGCCCCCTATTGGCTGGGCCCCACTGGGTGCAAGCGGAGGAGCGTGTGGGTCCACCTTGGCTCCCTGGAATGCCACGCCCAGCCCGGCCAGCCCAGGGCTGTCTCCCCGGGCTGACCCTGCCCGCCGGAGTTCACGGCCTGCCCAGGTCTCCTGGCTGCAGGCCCCGCAGCGCAGGCTCCTGCTCTTCCTCAAGGCCCTGCCGGCCGGCAGCTACTTCTTCTCCGGAGGCGCCGTCAGGACGGCGGGCGGGGGCTCGGGCTCCCAGAGCAGGAATTCATGGAGCAGCGTGTTGACCGTCTCTGGACACTCCAGCATCACCATGTGGCTGCCTTCGTCGATGAGCTTCAGGAAGGCCAGGAGCAGGATCTGTAGCGGAGAAAGGCTCAGGGCACACACAGCCGGCGGCTCTGGGACTCCTCGCCGGCCACCCGGGGCTTGCAGCGTGGGGGAGGCCGCCCTGAAGTCTACCTCGCTGCTCCGCGTTCATCCGAGAGGGGCTGGAGGACAGCCTGCCAGCCTGCTGGAGCCCAGCTCAGGATTCCTCCACCCCAGCACCACTGACATGTGGGGCCTGGATTTTGCTGGAAGGCCGTCCTGTTTATTGCGGGTGTTAAGCAGCATTCTGGCCTCCACCAGCGGATGCTGGTAGCACCTCCCCAGCTCTCCACCCCTGACACAACAACCAAAAGAGTCTGCAGGCATTTCCAGGTTTCCCTTGGGGCTGGGGGAAGGGAGCAGAATCCTCGCTGGTTAAGAACTGCTGGTCCAGCCCTGACTGAACTGCTGGTCCAGTTTGGCTCAGTGGATAGAGCGTCGGCCTGCGGACTCAAGGGTCCCAGGTTCAGTTCAGGTCAGAGGACACATCCCCAGTAGGGGGTGTGCAGGAGGCAGCTGATGGATGTATCATTTTTTCTTTTTTTTAAAAAAAAATATATTTTATTGATTTTTTTTACAGAGAGGAAGAGAGAGGGATAGAGAGTTAGAAACACGGATGGCAGAGAATCATCGATCAGCTGCCTCTTGCACCCGCCCTACTGGGGATGTGCCCGCAACCGAGGTACATGCCCTTGACCAAAATGGAACCCGGGATCCTTCAGTCCGCAGGCTGATGCTCTATCTACTGAGCCAAACCGGTTTATGCTCTCATTGATGTTTCTAACTATCCCTCTCCCTTCCTCTCTGTAAAAAAATCAATAAAATACATTTAAAAAAAGAAAAAGAAAAAAGAACTGCTGGTTCCAGAGCTATGCCAAGTGCTAATGATCCTAAGACCCCTTTTTGGCAACTTCTGATCTAAAGACCCACCTGGCCTGCTCTCCCAGAGTTTTGTAGCCCACCCACCCACTCACACAGCCCGGCTGTAAAGCGCGCCCTTCTATGTGCATAATCCTAGTAGCTGGGCAGGGCAGCCCTACTTTCTGGATTTCCCACTCCAAGCTCCCGTGTCCCCGGGGCTGGAAAACACGGCTGAGTCCCCCTGGGTTGCAGGAGGAGGGCTGGGGGTACGGTGGCCAGCGTGCTGAGCCCCTACCTCCGCCATGCGCTGGTCTTCCTCCACCGGAACAAACTTGTCATGCATGCCATGGACGAGCAGGACAGGCACGGTGAGCTCCGCGTGGTAGACCTCGTCGCCCTCGGGCCAGTACTGGCCGCTCATCATGGCCCGCAGCACGAAGGACGACACGTTGAACGCGTTGCCCTCCTTCAGGAGCTGCTTCTCTTTGGCCCCTTGGCGGGCGAAGCCAGCCCTGGCGGTAGGGACGCACTGTTGGGAGTCCTCGTGCCACGGGCCCACCCACGGTTCCCCCTCCCATGCAACTCGGGGAGGTGCCAGGGTCTGCCAGGACTGGGGCCACTCACTTGAGGAAGCTCCAAGCCAGGCAGGGCGACAGGCAGTGCAGGACACACGTGGGCATGTTGAAGATGGAGCAGAAGCTGGGCTCCAGCGCCGTGGGGCCCCCGCCGTTGATCATGATGACCTTGTGCACCAGGTCTGGGTACTCGTGCGCCAGGAACGTACAGAAGGAGACGCTGCCCAGTGGGCGGGTGGGGTTGAAGGGTGGTGGTCAGAAGGGTGCAGACAGGGAGGGGGTTCATGTACACCCCTTACCCAGAGGCAGGTCCACGAAGGCCAACATTTTCCCCCTAGGCCCCATGGACATTGAGTGGGGACGAGGAATGGGTTGGGGATTTGAATGTTCTGAAATTTTGAGGTGTGTGTGTTGAGGGTAGAAAAAAAAAAAAATATATATATATATATATATAAATTCTGAACTTAGAACTTTCAATAGATCCCCAAGGTACCATGACCTCCAAAGGGGTAAGAGTTACCTATTGCCAATTGTTGGGAAAGCAATCTGATTAAACAGACCCTTTGGCTGCCCGGAGGGATTTCCCTCCCCTCTGGTGTGCCACATCTGCCTGCCTTATGCAAGGTGGAAGGGTCTGCCCGAGGAGCCCCCTAGGTCAGCTCCTCCATTCCTTCTAAGGATGACCACTTGTGTTGGTAAACTAAATGTACAACTTTGTAAACTTTGTAGAATTTTATTGGAACACAGCCACCCCACTTGTTTACAATTATGGCTGCTTTCCTGTTATGACATTAGAGTTGTGAAGTTACAACAGAGACTGATGGATGATTCGCAAATTTAAAGTATTTACTACCTGGCTCTTTAAGAGAGAGTTTGCCAGTCTCTACTATAAAAAGGGATGATGGGACAGGCAGAAGTTGGGTGGACCTGACTGTGCCAGTGACTCATTGAATGCCCTTGGGCAGAATGCTTAACCTCTGAGCCTCCATCTCCACACGTGTTAAAAAGTAACTATGCTGACCTCATAGCATTGTTATGGGATCACAGGAACTAGCGTGGGTGAGTGATCATTTAATTGGAGAAATTATTTAGCATAAGCATCCATGTTGGGGGTTGTTATCCTATAAACAAATAAGACCTGTTACTTCCCAGCCTGGCTTCCTTTCTTTCTGAAGTTTATGTAACACTTCTTTTTCTTGTCTAATTGCATAGGCTACAACCACTAAAACAACTACTCTCAATCTGGCTGGCTGATTGGATTCTGCCTTTCCTTCTGGATAAAGGAGGGAGTGGTACACTTGACAGTGATCAGGCACCCAGGCCCAGAACCTTCCACAGAGTGAACTCTCATCTAAACGCTAGATGGTTGCCCTGGCAGGCTTGGTTCAGTGGATAGAGCATCGGCCTGCGGACTGAAGGGTCCCAGGTACAATTCTGGCCAAGGGCATATGCCTGGGTTGGGGCTCGACCCCCAGTGGGGGGCATGCAGGAGGCAGCTAATCAATGATTCTCTCTTATCATTGATGTTTCTATCTCTCTCTCCTCCCTTCCTCTCTGAAGTCAATAAAGAAATATATTTATTGGAAAAAAATAAATGCTAGATGGTATTATCTACCACTCCTTTAAGGGAGAGTGAATTACAGCAAACTGTGTCTTGTAAAGAGAATTTATGGGATTCCAATTAGCCTTTCCTTGGGGCCCTTGGGATCTCCAGGGCAAGCAATTTTTGAACTTAGTGGAAGACATTGGTTCTCAGCCAGGGGGAATCCTGCCCACCAGGGGGACTTTGGCAACATCTGAAGACATTTTTGTCAGGATCATCACCAGACCATGTGCTAGTGGTATCTAGTGGGTAGAGGGCAGGGATGCAGCTAATCATCCTACAGGCACATGAAAGCCCTTCACAGCCAAAACCGGTTTGGCTCAGTGGTAGAGCGTTGGTCTGCGGACTGAAAGGTCCCGGGTTCGATTCTGGTCAAGGGCATGTACCTTGGTTGTGGGCACATCCCCCGTAGGGGGTGTGCAAGAGGCGGCTGGTCGATGTTTCTCTCTCATCGACGTTTCTAGCTCTCTATCTCTCTCCCTTCCTCTCTGTGAAATATATTAAAAAACAAACAAACAAACAAAAAAAAACCTTCACAGAAAAGAATTACTGTACCAAAAGTATCAATAGTGAGAAACACTGCTTTAAAACAATAGCACTGGCGGTAGGAATCCCTGCCTTGTTGCAGATGTTAATGGGACTTTTCAATGAGGGAAAATCAGTGTTTTGTGATGGGGGTGTCCAGTATCTGCTAGCCCCACCCCGTTTCCCCATCCTCCCCACCCCGCGGCGCTGGCTCACCCGTAGGAATGCCCAATGAGCACATTTCGCTTCTTGGCATAGCGCTTGAAGATGGCGCGCATGTCCTCTGCCAGCGCATAGAAGGTGTAGGCGGCAGCCACCTGGGGCGCCGAGCTGGCCCCGTGGCCGGCCAGGTCCGGGGCCACCACCTCGTAGCCCAGGCGCACGAAGAAGTCCAGCTGCTCCTTCCAGATGGCCAGGGAGCCGCCCACGCCGTGGATGAAGAAGAGCACCACGTCGGCCTGCGTGCCCTTGCAGCTGGTGATGCGCTTCTCGCAGTCAATGTGGATGGTCCTCTTGGGGCGCCGGGCTCGCCGCCGCCGCCCGCCGCCACCGCTCCCGGCGCCGGCGGGGCCCGAGCGGCCGTCGCTGCCGGCCGGGTCGGCCAGCTCCACCTCTAGGGAGGCCGGGGGCTCCCCGGAGCCGTTCTGCCCAAGCAGGAGGTCAGCTCTTGGTGCCCGGCCCAGGTTCTCCACCAGCAACCTGCCGTTGCGGTACACGGTGATTCGGCGCTGGCAGCGGACCAGGCCGGACCGGTCCCCCTGCGCGGTGTCGGGCGGGGGCGGCGGCGGCGGCGGCGGGGCCGGGGCCGGAGCAGGCCCAGCGTGCTTCACCCGCAGCACGCGGCCCGGCTTGACCTCCACGAAGGTGTAGCCGTCGCTGGACTCGACGCTCTCCAGCGGCCCCACGGCGTTAGGTGGTGCACCCAGGAGACAGCAGAAGATCCCCTCGGTCACCCCGGTCAGCATGGTGTGTCCTGTGAGTGGGGAAGACAGCTGAGGGGTCCTAGAAGCTGCCCCCTCACCATCCACTTCCCACACCCGGAGCACAAGCCACCCTGGGAGGCTCCGTCGAGGCTCCGGTTTATGGAGGATCAGGGCCAGCCAAGCACCAATAGGTTGTGTCTGGCCCAGCTAGCATGGCTCAGGGTTGAGCATCAACTTATGAACCAGGAGGTCATGGTTGGATTCCTGAACAGGGGCACATGTCCAGGTTGCAGGCTGGATGCCCCAGTGCGGGGTGTGCAGGAGGCAGCCAATCAATGATCCTTTCTCATTGTTGATATTTCTCTCTTTCCTTCTCCCTTCCTCTCTGAAATCAATAAAAATATTTTTTTTTTTTAAAGAAAGAGCCAAAACCGGTTTGGCTCAATGGTAGAGCGTCGGTCTACGGAATGAGGGGTTCCGGGTTCGATTCCAGTCAAGGGCATGTACACTGGTTGCGGGCACATCCCCAGTCGGGGGTGTGCAGGAGGCAGCTGGTCAATGTTTCTCTCTCATTGACGTTTCTAGCTCTCTATCTCTCTCCCTTCCTCTCTGTAAAATATCAATAAAATATATTTTTTTAAAAAGAAAGAAAGAAAGAAAGCCCTAGCTGGTTTGGCTCAGTGGATAGAGCGCCGATCTTTGGACTGAAGAGTCCCGGGTTCAAATACAGTCAAGGGCACATGCCCAGGTTGCTGGCTCAATTCCTAGTGGGGGGTTGTGCAGGAGGCAGCCAATCGATGCTTCTCTCATCATTGATGTTTCTATCTCTCTCCCCTCTTCCTTCCCTTCTGAAAGCAATAAGAATTTATTTTAGCCGAAGCCGGTTTAGCTCAGCGGTAGAGCGTCGGTCTGCGGACTGAAAGGTCCCGGGTTCAATTCCGGTCAAGGGCATGTACATTGGTTGCGGGCACATCCCCAGTAGGGGGTGTGCAAGAGGCAGCTGATTGATGTTTCTCTCTCATCGACGTTTCTAGCTCTCTATCTCTCTCCCTTCCTCTCTGTAAAATATCAATAAAATATATATTTTTAAAAAGAATTTATTTTAAATTTATTTTAAAGAAAGAACTGGAAATCACTTTGGCTCAGTGGATAGAGCATCGGCCTTCAGGCTGAAAGGTCCCAGGTTTGATTCCGGTCAAGGGCATGTATCTTGGTTGTGGGCACATCCCCAGAGGGAGGTGTGTGGGAGGCAGCTGATATGTGTTTCTCTCTCATCGATGTTTTTAGCTCTCTGTCCCTCTCCCTTCCTCTCTTAAAAAAAATCAATAAAATATATATAAAAAAAGAAAAGAAAGATTTTTTGTCTGGTCAGTGCCTGCATGGTGGTTGCCGTTCTGGTCTATCCTGGAGAGGAAGGACCTGGCTATCGCTGGCCCAAGAGGCATTTATAGGGAAGGTGGTGTAGTCAGGTGGACCTTCCTGGGTGGAGGTGGGCACTACGGCCCAGTCTGGAGGATCTCTCTCAGCTCAGAATTACAGCAGTACTGGTTTCCTAAGCCCATTCATTCATTCATTCATTCATTCACACATGCACTCTTTCATTAGCTCGCTATCACCGAGCTAGCATGTTCTGTGGGTCTCTGAAGGCACCTGAAAACGCCCCAACCCCAGGTCTCTAAACCTGGCTCCTGAAAGGTAAGGCCCTGGGGGCAAGGTCTGGGACTGAGCTCCAGAGGCTTTGTTCACATCTCTCCAAGACCACGGGGCGCTGGATCTGTTCCACAGAAGGACAAGCTGAGGCTCCAACATTGGATTCTGGGGGTCTGATGCACAACCCCTAATGGTGGAGATGAAGATGGAGAAGGCAGTGTTCTGCCTGGGGGCTTCCAGGTCTCCATCCTGTTTCCTGGGCCGTCTCTCCCGTGTCCATGGCAACCACGGGCCGTTACATAACTCAAGGGGGATATGGGCACATCACACCCCCATTGTCTCTAGGGCCTGGAGATGGGACCAACCCCTCCCCCACTCCCCTCCTTGGCGCCGCGGGGATAACGCATGCCGCTGAAGGCCCTCCGTGACCCACACTTGCAGATGGAAGGGGAGCAGTCGCACCCCCCGCTTCTGGCGGGTCCCAACCCCAGATTGCAGAGGGGGACACCGATGCGCCACGCCAGTCCCCCTCCCTGATGCCAGGCCCCTACCTCCCGAGTGCCTGTCAGCACTGTGGCGGGGTCAAGGCCACTGGGGCTCCACGACTCCCTAAGGACCCGGGCGCGGACTTTGTGGACACCCCCTCAGAAGTGGAAGCCCCGGAGGGAGGCCCCAACATCCCCCTCCCAGGGCCCACTCCCCGCTCACCTCATGGAGGGCTCCGGGCCCGGGGCAGGGCGGAGGGGTCCCGGGCGGAGAAGCCAGCGTCTGCCTGCAGGGGCCGTTTACATGTTGGCGCGGGGTCGGGCCGGGCGCGTCTACGCGGGACGGCGCGGGCCTGGAATGGTGGTCAACGAGGGGGCATCCCACCGCTGCTGGGCAAACCGGCCCTTTAAGTGTCTCCCCGGGGGGGCGGAGCCGCGCGCCGACCGACGGGCCCCTCCGCCAATCGCAGCCGCGGACTGACCTGCCCTAGTTAGACTATCAATCAGGAGCGGCATCTCGGAATGGGGGCGGGTTGCAACTGCCTAGCGGCTTCAGGGGCTTTTGCAGAGGTGGAAGGAGGTTTGGGGCCTGGCCCAGGGCCGAGAAGGGGTCGCTGGCTGGTGCTTGAGGAGCTCAGGGAGGCGGGACCTGGAGCCCCCTGGCTGCTAATAGGATCCCCTCGGCCAGCCCCTGCCTCCTCCGAACTGCCCTGTCCCCTCCAAACGAAGCCCCAGGCCCTTCACTCTGTGCTGACCTTTCCCTGTAGAGACCTCCAGATCTTTGCAATTTCAGGTGGGGAAACTGAGGCGCATAAAAGGCACAAGGTCACAAGACTAGTGGAGGAGAGTGGGCAGAGATGGGATTTGGATCCACGCTTGTATGATCCTAAGTCCTGGAAATGTACTCATTAAACCTTTAAACAGAAGTCTTGGCGCTATGAGTTCTCCAGATGGGGCCACTTTAACCAGTGAGTCTGTGGTCCCAGCTGGAGTCAGAGCCCAAGGTCCAAATCCACACTCTGCCCTTTGCAGATATTTGCTGCCTCCTACACACCCCCTACTGGGGATGTGCCCGCAACCAAGGTACATGCCCTTGACCTGAATCGAACTCGGGACCCTTCAGTCTGCAGACCAACGCTCTACCACTGAGCCAAACCGGTATCTTCTTTGCAGATATTTGGCCACGGGCAAGTTGCTTCCCCGAGACTCCATTTATTTATCTATGCAATGAATCGCCTCATGCGTTCTCTATGCAGGTAAAACAGCACGGTAAGCGCTCGATACTTTATTGGCATTACTGTACTGGTGTAGTATTGTAGTGGTTTGCTAAATGACAATGTGGGTAAAATGGGCTTCAGAGGACAAGGGGTTAACCATTCTTTGTCCATTCCCAACTCCTAAAATTTGCTGCCAGAGCTGGATTAGGTCCAGCCACCCACGCCTGCCCACTTAGAGTGCTTCTGGGATAATACAGTATTCTTGCAGCAAACACACACTCCCTCCCCAAGCTGGGAGATGCTTGGGTGCCAACAGGAACTCAGGCGCAAGCCTGCCCCTTGAGGGGCCCCAGGCTCCTGGAAGAGTGTGGGGAGAGTTTGGGCCAGAGAGGAGCAGCATTTAGGGATACAATATCAGAGAAAGGGTTTATTGTTTTTTTTTTTTAAAGATGAATAGAAGGGAACCAGGCAAGGGAGAGCATGGCTGAAAGTTAGGGTGTGTTCACATGCCTGCCAGAAGAGCTGAATATTTTCCCTGGGACAGTGGGGATATATATGTATATATAATTACAGAGAGGAAGAGAGAGGGAGTGAGAGATAGAAACATCAACGATGAGAGAGAAGCATTGGCTGCCTCCTGCATGCCCTACACTGGGGATGGAGCCTGCAACCCCAGCATATGCCCTGACTGGGAATCAAACCTTGACCTCCTGGTTCATACGTCCATGCTCAACCACTGAGCCACAGATCTGAGTATTTGAAAAATCCTTCTAACTCTGGCCTGGTGGCTCAGTTGGTTAGTGTTGTCCTGTGCAACAAAAGGTTTTGGGTTCGATCCCTGGTCAAGGCACTTCCAGGAGACAACCCATTGATGTTGTCTCTCACCTCTCTCTCATATATATATATATATATATATATATATATATATATATATATTGCAGCCCGCCCCATTCCGAGATGCCGATTCTGATTGATAGTACTGCAAAGGGTACACAACGTGTACCCACCCATTTCTGACCACCAATTACCTACGGTCCATCCTGTTCCCTCTTGTGTATATATATATATATATATCCCCTTAGGTGAAGATTAAAATAAAAATTTTTTTTTTTTTTACTTTCTAGAGCTCCAATGGGGGCACCGCCAAGGACAAGCTTGAAATTTGACTGGAAACTGGATCGCGGGGAGGAGCAGGGATCACCCCTCGGACATCAGCCAACTCGAACTCAGGCCTCCTGGGCTTAACGCCAAGGGGCGGAGTCTTGGCTGCGACCAGAGAAAAGCTGCCAGCCAACTGGGTACCATCTGCCGGGCTCCCGATGGACGTGGGAGGTTCAACTAGCCATTTCCTGCAGCTGTCACCAGCTGTGCCACCGCCACCCCGGGGTACCCTGGGCCAGTGGACGGGAGGAACTACAACTCCCAGCAGCTCGTGGGACATAACAAGCAAGCCTAAGAAGTGCCATTCGCCAGCTCCTACGAGAAACTACACACACCTGCGGGCACGGCCACTCCTGCCTTTGGCACGCAGGAAGTAGAACTACAATCTCGGAGGCCCCACCCCCCCGCAGCAGTGAGGTTAGAGAAACTACATTTCCCAGAAGTCTCTGCTCCGCATCTGCGGAGCCTGCGGTTTTCGGAATAGCTAACGCGGACGGGCCGCGTGATCCGGGGGGTAGACATGGCTCTCTTGGGCAGATCCCTGAGTCGCCTGTTGTGTCCCGTCAGTAGGGCTATACAGGATGCCAGGTGAGTCCTCAGGGGGATTAGGCTGGTACCGGGGGGCTGGGGCCAGCTGTGTCCCGACCACACGACTTGCCAGCGCCTTGCGCCATTCCTGCGCGCCTTTTGCATTTGGCTCTGTGACTGTATGGATGGGGAGCCCAGGCTGAGAGAGGTTGAGCGCCCCCTCTGACCTTTCTCGCTGTCTCTCTGCCCTTGCAGGTGGCTCCAGCCTCAGACCTTGTTGCGGCTACCCGATGCCTGGGGACTCCCCACCACGCAGCCGAGCCGGGGCAAGGCACGCGGGAACGAGTACCAGCCGAGCAACATCAAACGCAAGCACAAGCACGGCTGGATCAAGCGCTTGAGCACCCCGGCCGGTGTCCAGGTCATTCTTCGCCGCATGCTCAAGGGCCGAAAATCGCTGAGCCATTGAGCGCGACGCTGCCTCTGAGACTGCCCCCAGCCATTAAAAGCATTTCCGTCGCTTCAGGCCTCTCCCGCCGCTGTTTTTGTGAGGAGGTTGGATGACTCAGACATGAGTGCTCCTCCAGTTGTGGGGTTGGCCCAGGGCAAAAGTCGGGTTGGGCTGCAAAGGGGAATAGGAAGTCAGAATCCAACATAATGGCAACAGTCCACGGAATAGTACTGTGAACCTCGTTGTGTACCCACCCATTTCTGACCACCAATTACTTACAGTCCATCCTGCTCCCTCCTGTTTTGTTTTTTTCTTTAAATATATTTTATTATGTTTTTTTTTTTTCCAGAGAGGAAGGGAGAGGGATACATTGATGAGAGAGAAACATCGACCAGCTGCCTCCTGCACTACTGGGGATGTGCCCGCAACCAATGTACATGCCCTTGACCGGAATCAAACCTGGGACCTTTTGGTCCGCAGGCCGATGCTCTATCCACTGAGCCAAACCGGTTTTGGCTGTTATTTCTTATATAAATATTTAAGAATGCTTTTCTCCAAGATAAGGACCCTTTAAAACGTAATCACAAAATTCCTCACACTTAGAAAAAGTCAGTAATTCCTTAATTTTAAATGTCTAAATTGTCACTTGTCTTACACATGTCACAACTTTCAGAGGTCTGAGAAAGCTTGTGGGGAAGTAGGAAGGGTTTGAATGCTCCACCTGCCCTGGGGAATGTGCTACATGACCCTCAGCAAGACCTGAGGCTCATTTGGCTCCTATAAAATAAGGTATTTTTTCTTTGCTGTATTCTTAGAGTAATACTAGCTACTCAGTAACTTATTCCTTATTTCCTATGTATTGGGTCCTGTCCTCAGGCTATCACTTGAGGGGTGGGTGGGTGGTTGGGGCCTGATTTGTACCCAGCCAGTCTGGACACAGCCAAGTCAGGGCTATGGGAGCCCAGAGAAGGCTCCTGACTTGGCTTTGGGGAAAATGCTGTTGGACAGATTCCTGGAGGAGGTAGCAGGGTCTAGACAGGACCCAAAGGGAGAGGGGACTGGACAGGGTCAGGATAAAAGGTGGACAGGGAGGCAGGAGGGGCTCAAAATTTGGAGCCCAGGAGGTGGGACTGGATCCACGGGGGGCTGGGGAGCCATTGGAAGCTTTTGACCAAGAGAGTCTGATTTGTGAGTTCAAAGACTTCCAAAGAGCTAGGGCGGGAGCTGTGTAGATATGCAGAAACCCCGGGGAGGCTGGGAGTGTTATGGTGGTCCCCCCATTTTCCGGGGCTACTGTGGGAACCCGATAAGACATCATACAAAAAAAGCAGCGCAGTTAACTAGAAAGAGGAAACACTGGTTGCACCTCCTGGACTTACGGACTGCAAATCCCAAGAGGCTTCGGGGGTGCGGCCTCCGCCCACTTCCGGATTTTATTGCCCTATCGCTTCCAAGTCCCGGGCGGGGTTTTGCCCCTTCAACCGAACTTGACCACGAAGAGAGGCGTGGCAACCAATGCATCCGTGACTTATCCGTATCTGGCCAATGCGAGCGCGCAGAGAGCGTCTATCCCGGGGCGGGGCTAGAGGCTGGGCCAATGACGGGAGGGCGACGCCGCCATCAGGGCAGGCTGTAGCGTGGCTGGAAGTTACAGTGCGGCGGCGGCGGCTAAGAAGGCGGCTGTGGCGGCGGCGGCGGCGGCTGAGGCAGTAGCTGAGGCGGCGACAGAGGAAGCAGAAGATGGTAAGGGCGGCCGCCAGGCCCGTGCTATCCCTCCGCTCCACAAAATGGCGCCGCGGGCCCACCCACCTCCAATGATCCCCGAACCCCCCACCTCCCTGCCAGGCCCTCCTGGCCCGGCCCCGCCCCTCCCTCTGACCTATGGCCTTCGACCCCTGGGTCCTGCTGAGAGCTTCCTGCTGACCCCTCCCTGGCTTCTCCGATCCCGACCCCACCTAGGATTCTAGGCCCCGACACCTCATTCATTTCCGGGTCCCCTGAAATCGCCTGGGGGTGGGGATGGGGTCCCCCGAGATTCCCCAGCCCTAGCCTGGTCCTCTGCGCCCCGGCCCTCGGGCTGCTCCTGCTCAGTAGGGCGTGCGAGGCCGGTCTGGGCATCAGGGCGGGGGAGGGGGCTTGACATGGTGACAAGCGGGGCTTTGTCACCAAAGGAAGTGCGACATCGCAGACTGTTCTGGTCCCCAGAGCCCTGACCCCACCTCCACCATTCAGGGCCCTGCCCTGCCCTTAAGGGGGAGCAACTTCATCTCTCCGATCCCCAGACCCCCTTCCTGGTAAAGGTGAACAGCAGTAGCCCAGACCTCATAGGGTTGTGACAGTTTAGGGAATTGACATCACAAAGGGTTTAAGACAATGAACAGTTAGCTGAGAAGCTGTGTGATCCAGGGTGGGTGACATTCTCTCCGACCTGTCTTCACATTGTGAAGTGGGGATAATGCCACCTGGTAGTTGGGAGTTTAAAATTCCCTTTGGGCAATTTGCTCATCCTGGATTTATTTGGGTATGGCGATTGTTTGGGGTTAGGTCCTCCAACCTGTAAAGTGGCATGGTCACCCCACCTGCCACTATTTGGCATTCCCAGGGCTGATGGGGTGATGGAAGCTTTTGTCTGGGTAAGTCAAAAACCCCAGGGCTCCAGCCCACAAATCACAGTTCTTGGGATGTGGTGTGGGATGGGCAAAAGAAGACATCTGGTCAGGCAGGAGATGGGAAAGTGGGTTCCTAGGGTGTGGGTACTCAAGCCTGGGTGTTCTTTTAAAATATATATATATATTTTTATTGATTTTAGAGAGGAAGGGAGAAGGATAGAGAGATAGAAACATCAATGATGAGAGAGAATCATTGATCGGCTGCCTCCTGCGCACACCCCCGCCCTCCCCCCTGGGGATTGATCCCACAACCCAGGCAGGTGCCCTTGGCTGGAATCGAACCTTCATTGCACAGGCTGACGCTCTATCCACTGAGCCAAACTGGCTAGGGTGACCCTGGGTGTTCTTGATTTGTCACTGCAACCTCATGGCTCAAACCCAGTCTGTAACAGGGCTCTGCTGGCTCTGCCTCCAGAACACATCCTGAATCTGTCCATGGGTCCCCACCATGGTCCCAGGACTGCCATCTCCTGCCTTGTTGCCTGCCCCAGTCTTGATCCTTTCTGGCCTCCTTGCTTCCATGCTGCCCCCCTGGCAGACCGAAATTTACCTGAAACTAGAGGGAGTTTTTTGAATATGGAAATCAGATCCTAACACTTTTCTAACTTGAAAAATACTCCAGGGTCTTCCTTTTGGAACCAGATGAAGCCCCAGCTGCCTGGCCCCCTGCCCACCTCTGTGATCTCATCTCCACTCTCTGTACTCCTTTCTTTAAAAAAAAAAATATATATTTTATTGTTTTTTTTGGTTTTTTTTTACAGAGAGGAAGAGAGAGGGATAGAGAGCTAGAAACATCAATGAGAGAAGCATCCATCAGCTGCCTCTTGCACACTCCCTACTGGGGATGTGCCCACAACCAAGGTACATGCCTTTGACAGGAATCCAAGCCAGGACCCTTCAGTCCCCAGGCTGACGCTCTATCCACTGAGCCAAACCGGTTTTGGCTGTGCTCCTTCCTTTTTTTTTTTTTTTTTTTAAATATATTTTATTGATATTTTACAGGGAGGAAGGGAGAGAGATAGAGAGCTAGAAATGTCGATGAGAGAGAAACATCGACCAGCTGCCTCCCGCACACCCCCCACCGGGGACGCGCCCGCAACCAACGCACATGCCCTCAACCGGAATCGAACCCGGGACCCCCCAGTCCCCAGACCGAGGCTCCACCACTGAGCCAAACCGGTTTTGGCAATGTGCTCCTTTCTTGAGCTCCAGCCACGCCGTCCTTGTTTTCACATTTTACACGCCAAGTCCCTCCCACCGTGTGCCTTCACACGTGCTGTTCTGTGCTTGGGATGCTCTTCCTCTGTGAGCATCACCTCCGTGGGGCCGCGCTGTGCCTGTGGCCTCAATGTCTCTTCTCTTTGCACACCACTTCTTTTCTCCTCTCTTTTGGGGGGTTACTGCTGGGCTCCTCAAAGGGGGTTGACACGCAGATGCTCAGTGAATGTTTGCTGAGGCAGTGGATGGCTTCCGGGCCCAGCTGTGGCTAGGATTTGTCTGGCTGAGGTGAGGATTTCTCCCTGTGTCTGAGGCCTTGTTTTTCTGCGAAGCAGACAGGAAGTGCAGGCAGAATCCTGTCTTCATACATTGATTCAGCACAAATGCATTGATGCTAACAGGTGCCTTCTAGGGGGCTCTGTGCAAAGCTCTTTCCCTGTGTTGTCTTATTGAGACTCAGAACAACCCTGGGAGCCCCCCCCCCCCCCCCCCCCCGCTGTGACCCCCAGTTCACTGGAGAGGCTGCCAGATCACACAGCCCAGAGGAGCCCAGCCAGGACTGAGTGCGAGTCTGAGGCTCCCGTGTCTCACCGCTCTTGCTGGCCCCATGTGAGCCCCTCAGGCTCAGGGTGGAGTTAGCCTGCTGTGCCCTCTGCCCTTAGGGGGGTGCCAGTCCAGCGAAGGAGGGGGACAAGTAGACAGATGACCTCCTTGGGGTATGGAAGTGGCTCTGGCAGAGGCCCTGAGGTGTGCGGCCAGGGAAGGGGCAGGAGGGGTTGGTGATTTTTTTTTTCAGAAAACTGAGCTACTGGCATGTCACACAACAGGAACTTGGCTTCTGAGGTTGGGCAAACCTGGATTTAAATAGCCTTCATTTTCTCGTTAGGGCCAGATGAGTGCCATGTGACCTTTCTGCCTCAGTTTCCTCATCCTAGGATAGAGATTCCAGACCTGGAAGCTCTGGCCCAGGGCAGGCCCTGTGGGAGACCCCTTCCTGGCTGTCCCATTCCAGGCATGATGACAGTGCTGCACTCCTGCTGTACTGGACAGTCACTCCCTGCCCACAGCTCTTGGCCTTTATTCCTCCCCTTGCACACCCATGCTCTGGTGCCTCAGTTTCCCAAGGTGGACATGTCCTCCTTGACCTGTATCCATCTTGTGGTTGAGTCTTTCCCTCCTGCCCCCAGAGTCAGGGTCCTCCTGCTCCAGAGCCATTGCCCTTGCTTGCTCAGCTGACCCTGGAACAAAGACTTTTCAAGAGTTGGGCAGTGCCTGAATTCTGTTGCTGGCTCCCCAGCACCTTGTGGGCCCGAGACCTCTGGCGCTGAGTCTCTGCCCCAGGCAGCGGGAGGCAGGGAGGAACAGCCTGCTCTCTCTGTCTCTGGCCTTCACCCTGGGAGGCCTCCCCTCTTCATGGGGAAGCCATTAGGTGTGGGTACCCCAGGAGCAGCTCCTGAGCTAACTCCAAGCTGCACAAAGCTTTTAAAGTCCAGCCAACTTGGAAAAACCTGACGCTAACATATTGAAGTTGGATTTCTGAGTTTTCTTGGAATTCAGAATCTTGGGTTTCCAGTTCTGTGTCATGGCAGCCTGTGTCCTGGCCGTCCTGGCCACCTCACTCAGCCTTCTGGTCCCCACCCCCATTTATTGTCACCTGGCCCATGGGTTTCTTAGGCTGGACAGGCCAGGGTGTCTATTAAAAGTAGATAAACAGAGACAAGACCAGGAGTTTAACATTCAATAAGCATAGAGGACAGATCTACAGCTGCATGGGCCTGGTCTGACCCCCAACCTGCTGCTTGCTTCTGGTATGACTTAAACAAATGGTCCGTGCTCTCTGAGCCTCAGTTTCCCCACCACTTGTCAGGGCACAGCTCTGCTGTAAGGACTCGGAGGCAGAATGTGCACTTCCCCTGGGGTTGTTGCTTTTCTCTGGTTATTGCAGTGTGCACATCAGGTGGCCAACTCAAGCATGTCTTCCGGGAAACACAACAGGTCACAAAGGGGGAGACCGGAAGTCGCTGGGAGCCGGTCCACCACCTCGGGTGCTTCAGGGCCGGCCCCTGAGGGTTTCTCACTTACCATTTTCTGTCTTTCAGGCAGATTTTTTGAAAGGACTGCCAGTCTACAACAAAAGCAATTTTAGTCGATTTCATGCTGACTCTGTGTGTAAAGCCTCGGTGAGTGCAGGTCCAGGGAGCTAGGGGGGAGAGGGGGCTGGGGTAATGTGCACCACCCCCATCAGCATCTCACTAGGAACAGGGGCCCATCTTTAAGCCTGACCTCACCTAAGGTCTTCGGGCATCTTCTGACCTGTGTTGGAGGGTGGGTGCCGAGTCAGGGGATGAGGGGACCCTAGTCAACCTGCACTCCTAACCCGCTTCTTCTGGACCCTCCCTCAGAACCGACGCCCCTCAGTCTACCTGCCCACGCGCGAGTACCCATCTGAACAGAGTAAGTGTTCTCTGTGATGAAGCCTGTCCAGGATACTAAGAGGAAAGGATGGAGGGTGGTGCAGGAGGTGTCTTGTGGGACACTGGTCAGCTCCCAGACCTTGGGAGCAGTGGGAGGTGTGTCTTTCTCACAAACCTTCTCATCTCCACACGCTGGCATCCATATCTGGCCCCTTGTCTACCGCTCACTGACCCTCTCACCATCGCCTGGCATCAAGTCAGGTGTCTTCTGGCAGCTCCATGACACGAAATGAGTACTATGGGCTAGGGACCCAGCCCAACCCCGGGTGGACAGCATGGGGAGGGGTCTGCAGGGAAGGGCGCAGAGCCTGCTGAGTGGGAGGTTACCGTGGCCACGGTGTTTTGTTTGACCATGAAGAAGAATCCACATGGACCCGGCTGGTTGGCTCTGTGGTCACTGGGGCTCAGCTATGTAGATCTGTGCTCCCAGTTGGCCTGGGAAGACACACACGTGTGTCTACAGCCAGAGCTCCTCCCCGCTACAGGGTGGAACCCGAATGTAGTAATGGCCTCTGCATTTCTGAGAAGGAGGGACCCTAGAGCAGTTGGCTGGGCCCCTGGAAGTAGCTTTGGGCTGAGGAGGGAAAACCCTGGCTTCCTGAAATCTCCTAGGTTGGGGTACTGACTTGACTGCCAGAAAGGCCACTCAGGGCAGAGAGGGTCCCGGAGGCCAAGGAGGGATGAGCACTGTCCTGGGAGGGGCAGCGCTGGCCAGGAGGGAGGCTGGGCCATCTGCAGCCATCTCTCTGCAGCTTCTTCCTGCAACTTTGTCTTTCCTCCTCAGTCATTGTGACAGAAAAAACAAACATCCTTTTGCGCTACCTACATCAGCAATGGGACAAAAAGGTAAGGCACATGGGGTTTGGGTGCTGGGACTCAGGGAAACACAGCGCCCAGCACAGGGGCTTTGAGTTGGGGAAGGACATGGTCTGGGAGAAGGGTTTTGAGGGCTGAATAGGAGTTTGATAGGCACTCCAGGAGAGGGAGCAGTTCAGAAGAGGGAATGGCTGTGGGCTGTGTAGAGGCTACAGAGCTCATGCTCAGGGATGGACAGGGGCTGGGCCAGCCATATCAAGGCTCAGGCATCTCCAAGGCCCACCTCCCACAGCCTGCAGCCTGTTGGACAGAATGATTCACATCCTGGCAGCAGAGTGATTCTAGTGTGATTATTTGGAATCTTTGTTTAGTGGTAAAAAATACTTGTCAGGACATACAAGAGGTTGTGGCTGCCATGGAAAGTCATATCTTCTCCCCCTAAGAGGCTACCTTTTTAATATGCAGGATGTTTTTCTCTTTATTGAAAATCTCTACTTTTTTTTTTAGTTTTTTCTTAATTGATTTTTTTTACAGAGAGGAAGCGAGAGGGATAGAGAGCTAGAAACATCGATGAGAGAGAAACATCGACCAGCTGCCTCCTGCACACCCTCTACCGGGGGTGTGCCTGCAACCAAGGTACATGCCCTTGACTGGAATTGAACCAGGGACCTTTCAGCCCACAGACCGACGCTCTATCCACTGAGCCAAACCGGTTTCGGCCATTTGTTGTTTTTAAATATGTTTTTATTGACTTGAGAGAGAGAGGAGCATCTATCGGCTGCCTCCTGCATGCCGCCTATTGGGGATCACACCTCAACCCGGGCATGTGCCCTGACCAGGAATTGAGCTGGCATTCTCTCGGGGCTTGGGATGATGCTCAACCAAGCCACACCGTCCAGGGCTTTACATGTTGTTTTATAATGAGCTCAGTTTGTTTTCTCACCTACCATTGAACATCTGGTAGCAACCTGCTCTGGGAAAGAGGAAGGGGGACCCATGATGAAGTAACTGCTTGGAAAACACAAGCTGCTTGCCCACACTGGCCCCTTCCTCAGCCCCACAGGCCTTAATTCTCCAAAGTGGGGAAAGCAGGTATTCCCACACTGGGACCACTTTCCTCTTCAGTGGCCATGCGTGGGCTCCTCCGAGGGCTCACAGGGCCCTGTGCTTCAGCAGAGTGCATTGCTCCTCCGCCCGTTTGGGGCCATGTGTGGTCATTGTGAACCATGGCGACTCCTTGCAGGGCCTGTCACAGGCCCCGAGCTCCAGGGGACTGCAGCTTAGTGGGGCAGGTCCGGTGGTGGGAGGGCTGCCCAGCTGGGGCCCTGGGTTTACTGCCCTGCTCCAAGCCCCTATCTGTGACCCCTGCAGCAGGATTGGGAGAAGTCACCTAAGTGAAGTCTCAACAGCCCTTCTCCTTCCCTACCCCCCAGAACGCTGCCAAGAAGAGAGACCAGGAGCAAGTGGACCTCGAGGGCGAGAGCTCAGCGCCTCCCCGCAAGGTCGCACGGACCGACAGCCCAGACATGCACGAGGACACTTAAGACTGATGCTCCCCCATAGGTGCCTCCTGTCTTGTCTGCTCCTCACCCGCCTGCCGTGTGTAAGCATCCTGCCCACCCTCCCCACTGGTTCGCCTACCCACACCCCGCCATGCACACCACTTTCAACCTCATAGGAGCCGATGTATTTATTTTCCTTGAGTCTTTATTTATGCTGTAAAATGTATCGAGCGATGGTTAAAGGGGATGTCAGACCCAGTAGTGTGATGTTGGTAGATGCTTCTTGAAAACAACATTGTTATTCATTACTCCACCCCACCCCGAACCTCCTCCCCCTGCTCCCCGGTCCTTCTCTGGAGAACCAGAGTGTGTCTTCGAGTGTCTAGAGATAAGCCCTGCTGCAGCGGGTGACAGAGGTGGGGCCCTTCTCCCGCTTCCATCCCCTGGTCCGGCCTTAAAGACTTGGCCTTGATGCCCGTCCCACCGGGATCGATGCCATGCCCGGACCCTGCTCTGAGAGTACGCCACAGGAAGAAGTCAACCCCTTTCGGATCATTAAGTCATTTTATCATGGACTGGTGCGTGCTCAGTGTCCACCCCAATAAAAGGATCTTTCCTACTTGATCTTGAGTCTTTGCTCCACGTGCCTCGGCCTCAGAGGATGGAGGCACTGAGCGTTGTTGTTCCGTCACCAAGAGGAGCCAAAAGTGGCCCCAAGACCAGCTGGATCCTCTTGTGGGCTTGCCTCGGCCTTCTTGCTCAGAGCCAAGACCTGCCTGGACCCATCCTTCTGCTTTACGAGGATCAGGACACCCCTCAAAGACAGTCCACACCAAGGACAGAGCTGTGGTGGATCCCACACCAGGACATTTGACAAGCAGGGTGGCACTGGAGACAGCCCAGGCGGCCCGGTTTCATGAGCCCCTGGCTCCAAGAGGCACACGGAGTGCAGAGGAACATAGGGGCTCTCAGGCTCCAGGCAGGTTTGAGGTCCTGAACACCAGGCCCAGGACCCCGGGGAAGGCTACTTCTCCCTCCACCAGCCTTGAGTGGGGGCTGTGGTGTTAGAGGGTGGTGAGGGGATGGGCCGTGGAGCTGGAGGGGGTACGTGCCCCAGATTATCCTCATGGAGGATAGATGGCTTGGGTTCCAGCACCAGGTTCCAGGGTAGGCCTCAGTTTTATCATGGGGACGGGGGTTTGCTTCCCAGTTCTGGGCAGTATTTATACCATGGCTCAGTGTTGGGTCCCTGTGGTCACAAGGCAGGTGCTCAGGAAATGCAAACTTGATGGTCTGCAGAGGTGGCAGAGTCCCTGGAAGTGCTCTGACCCGCTAGGAATCCCGGTCCCAAGGGCTGGTCTGACCTTGGACCAGCAGGTGGCATTGCTGTTAGTGACTGAGAAGCTGTCTGGACACTAGCTTCAAAGCCTTGGGGTGGGGCAGAGCAGGAGCAGGCAGTACCTGCACCCTCGCCCACTTGGCCCTGGTTCCCCTTTGTGTCTTGCTATCCATAGTGGGGTCCCACAGCCATTCTCCACCCAGATCTCTTGGGTATGGACTCCTTAGCTGCCCCCTCCTACCTGTAGGGTCCCTCCTATAGTGCTCCCTCAGACACCAAACTCGGCCCTCCCACACCTCTGTGCCTTCGCACAGGCTGATCTCCTGCCTCCAGTGAACCCTGACTTCTCTTTCATGTCCCTCCACAGTGCCCCTTCCTCACCCTGGCTCCCCCAGCTCTGGAGTGGGGCTCATTTAGGCTCTGAGACTTTGGACATAAGAAGGCTTGAAGAGAGGCCACATCTATTCCTGATCACACAGGGAAGTCCCAGTGACTTGGGTCTAACAGCCATTCTGCAGTGGGACACCTAGCCACTCCCCAACTCCTCTGTCCAGGGATCTCTGAAATGCACCGTCCCCTGAACATTTCCACTCGGGAGCAAGGTGCCTCCCAATTTTCACGCCCCAAGGTCTTTCCGCTGCCCCGGCTCCTCAAACGGCAGCCTGGGAGGCAGGTGTACGAGGAAGTGCAGCAGATCAAGGGGACAGCATCGTCCCTGACACCCAAACAGCTGAGTTCTTTCAGCTCTCTGTGATTTCTTTGTTTAGGAGGCTGAAGACTCAGCAGGCTTGAGGCTCAGTAGCTCCTCCCAGTGGCCTGGAGTCCGCTCCAAATCTGGGCCATCTCGGAGGTGGTATAGTTGGGATTTTTCATGTGGCCTCCAGACCCAGTTTCTTAGGAGGCGGCACCAAGGTTACAAGATAGGAGGAACATCTGCCTTGGGCTCAGCAGGCCCCAAGAGTCGGTGTCAACCTCAAGTCCCTGGGCCGTGTGAACCCCATTTCCATTGCTCTGTCCTCAGGCACTGTTGAAATATACTTTTTATTGCATTTCTGCCGTTTTACAAAAATATGACAAAATAAATTAAAAACAAATAAATAATTGCCTGCTCTGTGTGTTTTCTGTTGGGGTGGGGGGAGGGGGTTCATTTCCCCCATTCTAGTCAAAAGGAAAACGGCAGATAGGGGGGGCGAGGCTCTTGCCCCAGGAGGAGCCCACGGGAGCCAAAGCATGTTTTCTGGGCTATTGCATGAGAATAGGAAGGCAGGGCGCCAGGCCAGCTAGTGCCAGCCACTGGGCCAGCACACAGCCTGGGGGCTGGGAGAGGCCGAGGGGGACTCGGGGGGCTCGGAGGGTGGTGGCAGAGGCAGAGGTGCAAGGCTGTAGAAGCTGGTGTCCCCTGGCAGGGGCTGGGGAGCGGGCGGGGGTCCAGCCAGGGCACAGGGCGGGCACTCTGCATTGGTGGCGGGGGCCTGGCGGGGGGCAGTGCCTTCGCCCCCACAGCCCCAAGGCCCATCCCACTGCCAACAGCTGGCGGGCGGTGTCGGGGGCCTGGGCAGAAGCGTTGGCGTTGATGGCACGGGGCTTCGGCTGCTGCGGGTGCGAAGGGCCGCGGTGCCCACTGGGGCCAGCGCTGTCCCTGCGGAGGTGAGAGGGGCTGTTCCGGAGAATGCCGCCCCATGGTCACTGGACCCCACTCAGGGCCCTGCCTGCTCTCCCTCCCAACTCCTAGGCACGTCAGGGCCTTATTGCTTCTGATCTGTTTGGGGGTTTATCTCCTGCCTGCAGCACTGTGCCGTTCCCCCTCTGGGGAGAGTCAGTCTGAGGAAGTCCCTTGACTTCAGACCTAAGTCTCCCCGTCCTGCAATTTCACCTCTTCGGCTCCCCAGGTGCTGGACTCCTGGCTGGGGTTGGGACAAGTGAGGTGAGGGAGGCCAGGGCTGAGGCCTGGGTCTCTGCTCAGCCTGTGGCTGCAGCCTGTGGCCACGCTGGCCAAGCTCCCTGGTTGGGCAGCCTCGGGAAGGCCTCCTCCAACACGGGGCTTCAGGGTGGGGATTTGCATAGAGGCCTGGGGGGTCCAGTCCCCCCAGTGAGCTAGGTGTAGAGACTTATGGGGGGCGGGAAAGGCTGGGCCAGGTGGTGAAGGGGCCTCCCTTCTCTCTGCTGGAGCTTGGCAGGCCGGGTGCCCAGGGAAGGCACCAGGACGGGGGGCTTTGGCATCCCTCCCTGGGGTGGGGAGGGTCAGGCACAGGGCTCCAGGCACTGGAGGGTCCTAGAGACGGAGCAGTCTTTTCTGAGGGGCTTTTAGATCCAGGTCCCCATCGGGCCGGGGTCAGAGACCGGGCCGCCTGTGTCCCCTTCAGCCCCACTCCCCAAGCCTGGCTTCTCCACCATATCCCCAAACCCCAGCCCAGCGTCCCCACCCCCGAGTTAAAGCTTGTGACCTGAGCCTTCCTCTTCCGGCCGGAGGACATCTGGCTCCTCAGCTGCAGCCTCGTCCGCTGACCCACAGCGCTGGGCGCGGCCTCCACCGCCACCGCTGCCAGGCGTCCCTTCCAACCGGACCTGCCCGCCCACCCCATTGGCCCCAGCCTCCGCCCGGGCTCCACCGCCAAAGGGGAAGAGCTTGCTGGCGTGGAAGGCCTTGGGGGGCGAGTGGCTGCGCTCGGGGTCCCGCCGGGTCTCCGGGGACTTGAGGAACTTGAGGAAGGCTGGCAGGCGGGTGTCGCTGCCTGTGGGTGACTGAGCAGGGGTTGGCCGCGTGGCGGGGCCGGGCCCAGCGCCCGCTATTGAGGATGTGGCCCCCGATGACAAAAACTTGCCCTGCAGCGGGATGATCTGCTTCAGCTTCATGACGTTGTTGGGTGCCAGCAAGGACCCCGGGCGCTTGGGCCGCTCGGACCCGTGGCCACCCCCCCCACTGCCCTTGGCCTTGGCCGAGGCCTTCTCGGGGGCAGCGGGGTCCAGCCCCGAGCCCTCAGCCCGGGTCTCCTCCCGGCTGCTGGAGTCACGCTCCCGCCGGGTGTGGTGCTCCGTGTGGCGCTGGCGCTCCTCCTCCTCCCTCCGCTTCCGCTGCTGCTGCTGGTAACGGTGCTGGGCCTGGCGCTCGTGTCTCTGTGGGCAGAGGGGGCGTTCGAGGGACTGGGGAGAGCGGGCGTGAGAACTCTCAGTGCAAGTGGGGCAAGATCTAAACACTGATTGGGTGCTCATTGCATCTCTTGACCCACACCAGTGCTTCCTGAAAACCGAGGGGAGATAAAGAACATTTACTGGCCACCAACCATCTCCACCCCTGTGCCAGACACCGCCTTAATAATTGGGGGAGTATCGACAAATATTGGGCCTCAGCAGTCTTCTGCTTTCTGGAAAAGCGGCCAAGACAGAGCTGCGACAGGCACAGACCAGAGTCCACCCCGGCCAGTCCGCTTGCCGCATGCAGGAGGCTTTTGCAGTGTTGATTCGGGTGTGTGAGGGGCCACACGGGCAGCAGAGACACAGGACACGTCTACCACCAGGGAGGGCTCTGTGGACCGGTCCTGGAGAGCTCCGAGGCTGGGCACCGTGAGCTCATTTCTGAGGAACGCGGCCGAGGCTGGGCTTCCCGGAAGCATCAGCAGGTCCCTGCATGCTCAGAGGGCCAGCCCTGTGCTGGGTGCCTCTGGGCTGCCAGAAGGGACCGGGTAATTCTTACCCCAGGCTCTGCACACTTGCCTTCCTGCTAAGGCCATGGCCACCAGGCAGGCAAGGGGATGGATGGCCCCATGAGCCGAGGAGGTCAACAGCCCCACCCCGGCCCGCGTACCTTGAAGGCTTCCCGGCGCTGGTATTCGAGCTTGGCCATCTCCTCAGCCACCCACCCCGGGATGTCAGGGATGGCCACGTGGATGAGGTACTTGAGAAGCAGAGCGAAGTGCTGAGGCAACAAAGGAGGAGGCTGGAGGCGGCAGGCTCAGGGGCGCCTGCCGCCCGCCCAGCGTCCTCGTCCAGCCGCCCGGCTTCCTCACCCGGCCCCCGGCCCTACCTCAAGCACCACCACCGACACGATGGCCGCCTCGGGGCTGAGCCAGGGGAAGAGGCGCTGCAGCTGCCCACACTGGCCGATGAGATAGCAGTTGACTATGATCGCCAGGACACCCATGGCCTCCATCACCTTCTGCAGGGGGACACGGGGGCGGGAGGGCGGGGGGCTCAGGTGGGGTCAGCCCTCCTGTCTGGGCCTGGCGCTCCTTCCCAGTGCACCCCGTCTCCCTGTGCACCTCAGCTTGGAGCCCTTGGCCCTCCCACACCTGCCACTGGCCGATGCTCTCGACCCGCTGCCCAAAGGGCCGCTGCAGCCCCGTGCACAGCTTGAGGGCATCGCTGCGGATCTCAATGAGGTTGTTGACCAGGGCACACAGCGCAGCCAGGGGGAAGGCGGACGAGAAGAGCACGACGTAGCCAAACTGCACGAACATCTCCTGGTAGTCCTGGAACGTGTCCTGCGGGCGGGCGCCTGCTCAGACCAGGGCGCTGCCTCCCTTCGACTACCTTTCTCTGGCAAGACCACTGCCCTCGGGAGAGCCCACAGGGACCCAGAGCCTCCCCGCCATCAAGGGCCCCCGATGTTTCCCCCGAAACCTCCACCATCAGGCTGTGTGCCCGCCCCGCTGAGGGCCCTGCCGCCACCCTCAGACACCGGCCTTACCTCGTACTTCTTCATACAGCTCTCGAGCTCAGCCTGGGTGAGCTGGGGCGAGTGCTCCTCCTCGGGCGGGTCGATCCAAGAGGACCGATTCTGCCGCCGCTGCTTCTGGGCCACGCTGCCGGAGCCCGTCTCCGGCTCTGGGCCCCCGTCTGGGCCCTGGGCCCGGCCCTCACCCCCAGCCCGGCGGAGCAGGACGGCCGGGGGCTCCCGCTCAGGGCTGCCGGGCGCCCCCTCCACCTCGTCCTCCTCCTCGGCCAGCGTGAGCACGCCCGGCTCCAGCCCCTTCTCTACCATGGTGGGGCTCCCCTCCTCCAGTTGGGCCTCGGGACTAGGGCCTGGCCGGTGACGCCTGACCCCCCGCTCGGCAAAGCTGACCTTCTTCAGGCGGAGCCCGCAGTCCAGGAGGTCGCCCTCCTCACCTTCTTCCTCGTCCTCCTCTTCCTCCTCCTCCTCCTCCTCCTCGTCCTCCTCCTCCTCCTTGCCCCCTCTCGACCCATTCCCTCCCTCCCCACCTTCCCCCGCGGGCCGCCGTTCCACTATGGCCTCCTCCTCCTCCTCTGGGGCCCCGCAGCCCCCACTGAGACACCTGCGGCGCCCTCTGCCACCACTGCCGCCGCCGCCTTCTTCGGCCTGGGGTTCGAGGTGGTAGGGCGCAGGGCGCCGAAGGCTGAGCAGGCCCAGCAGGGCCTGGGCCAGCTCCCAGGCGGCCTGCAGGCTGAGCTCGCCTCGGCCCAGCCGCCGGTACAGGTGCGGCTGCAGGACCTCGCGCACATTCTGAAGGAACTGGCGGGTGATCAGCAAAGTGGCCAGCATCTGGAGGCAGGAAAGGGGCAAGGAGAGAGAGCGTGCGTGGGGAGCAGGCAGGGCCCTGGGCACCAGGACAGGCTACTGGGACGGGGCCCCCACCCTCCCAGAGCACATTTCCAGACACCCCCCCCCCCTGAACCCAGTTCCTAACTCCACCCTTTTGGAAGACACAGAGTCCCCAGCCCCTGCAGCCTCTATCACTGTTCACGTGCCACCAATCACAGCCTGACCGGCCACAGGGCTCCTGGCCCGCCTTGCTGAGGGCTCAGGCCTACCCTGCTCACAGCACCACCGGGGAGCGCAGCCACGGCCCAGGGCCCCGCGGGGCTGCCATCTGCACCACGCCAGGGGGCCTCGTCCCCTCATAGCATGCACCCCCAGCTTGTCGTGAGGCCCCCAGCACAGCCACAGGCCTGCCCCGCGAGGCCCTCAGGCTCGCCACCTGCCCATACTTTGGCCCGGGCCAGGTGCAGGAGGCCCCGGAGGGAGAGGAGGAGCAGGTGGAACTGCAGGGCCACGAGCGGGACCAGCACCGCCCGAAGCTGCCGCTCGAGGCTCTGGGACAGGGACAGGACGAGCAGGAGCTGTGAAGGGACCGACGGACAGGCAGACAGACAGATGGGGGGGGGGTGTGACAGGCAGAGAGGACAAACAGGTGGACGGATGGACAGAGAGGAGAAAAGGATGGAGGATGGGGGAGGGGCTGGAGAGCCCACGGACCCCTTGGGCCAGGCCGGGCCCCCGCTGGCCCCCGCCGGGGCGGGGGCACTGCCTCCAGCCGGGGCCTCACCTCCTTCAGGCGCTCCATGTCCTTGAGGTAGAAGCCGATGTAGAAGAGGCTCAGGTAGGAGTTGATGAACTGGAACTGCGGGAAGCGGGCAGTGGTCACCCTGCTGCCGCCCGCTGTCCCCGGGAGTCCTGCCGGGCCCGCCTGTTGGCTGCCACTCACCAGAACGACCTTGATGATGAGGTGCTTCTCGTAGGCGCTCTCCAGCCGGTAGTTCTCTGGGGGTCAAAGGGGCGAGTACAGGGGCGACCTGGGGTCCCTGCGGGGACTGGGGACCTTCCTCCCAGGGGCTGGGCAGCGGGGCCTCCCCTCAAAGAGCATACCCATGTCGTTGAGCCATATGGCAAGTTTCTTGTAGCCCTCCGCGCTCACGCTGACCAGCAGGGCCAGCATGACCTTGGGCAGGAACCGGGCCAGGCGGGGCAGCCCCGGCACACTCAGCACCAGCTCCTGCGGGGGTAGGGGGTTCATGGCAGCTGGGCAGGTGGCCCCCCGATGCGGGCTGGGGCGGCCAGGGCTGGGGCCCCGAGGTCACCTGCAGCTGGAAGCAGCCAAGCATGAGCAGGAACACGCAGGCCAGGCAGGCGAGGCACAGGGGGGCGCTCACACACAGCTGGAAGAACAGCCGCTTCCACGGCGGGTAGTAGAACTCCTCGGCCCGCGTCACCGGGCTGATGCGCCGCACACCCTGGTGGGGGGCAGGGGCCACGCCCAGCTTGGAGGCAGGGGGGCTGCCCCTGTCCCCCCACCCTTACCCGTCCTCGGAAGCCAGTGTCCCTCCAACATGCCCTGGCTTTCCCGGTCTCTCTACCCCTGCCTCCTTCCCAGTCTCTGGAGCCCAATTCCCCACCTTTCTCCTCTGAGGTTGCAGGGGTCCCCTCACCCCCTTAGGCACGCGAGTGCGCCCTTTTTGAGGCTGTCGCTGGATTTCACAGTTCCTGTCTTTGCTCCCCCAGTGCTTCCTGCCCCCCGCTCCCATGCTTGGAGACCTTGGACTCAGCAACGTCTGACTGACCCTGAACTGGGGTCGCGGCTCCTCCACGGCTTCCCCTGGGGAGTCCAGAGTCCCCCACTTGTAGGCCAGCTCTGCCCCCCTCCGCTTCCACTCCTCTAAGAATAGCGTTGACCAGACCACGTTGAACAGGGCAAAGACCACGCAGGACACATCCTGGCTTGTCTGAGGGTGGCAAAGAGGACCCAGCTGTTATCCAGGCTGGCCCAGGAGGGAGGGCGTCTCCGCACCCCGGCCCACACCCGGCCCACGCCAGCACCTGATCGGCTTCTGTGAGCGTGTACAGGACGGAGCCGAAGACGGCTGGATACACCATCGCCGACGTGTAGAAGCCCAGCCAGGCAAAGTACATGGCGATCTTCACACCAAAATAGTCGCAGATCTCATCTGCAGGGGTTGGGCGGGGTGGGGAGGGGTTCCCGGTCAGCCCTGCCCTCCTCCTGGCACTCCTGCGCACCCCCTGACCCAGGCCACACCTAGGGGCTGGTTTTCACACACAGCCTGCACCCATGACTTCAAGAGGCGGTTCAGGATGCGTTGCTCATGGACCGGGAACACTTGCTGGATGATCCCACGGGCCGCCAGCTCAGGGACTGTTGGGAAACAAGAATGGTGAGTGACCCTTGGCCCTCTGCCTGTGCCTGGCCACACCCCTCAGGCTGAAACCCAAGTTTTCACGGCTTTTTGCCTGCTCTTAAACCTGCGGAGGCTCTTCCCGGGGCGGGGGGGGGGGGGGGGGGGAGGGGGGAGTTCTGAGTTCTGGGTGGACGGAATATCTGGTTTTTTCCTCCAGAATGTGTGGGAGGCGCAGGCACAGGTGGGGAAGGGTGCAGGAAACCTAGAAAGGTGGTGGTGGTGGGGGGGGTCCCAGCGGGGAACCGTGCTTTTTAATAAAGCCACCTCGGTGCATTACTTTGTATGTCTGAGGAATGGGGCCAAGTTGGCCTCCGAAGGTGAACTTGCAGCGGCCGGTTTCCTGGAGTGGAAACTGAGGCCCAGGGCCACACAGCACAGAGTCCAAGCACCGTGTGCTGTCCATGGTCCTGCCGCGCCCTCATCCCGGCCCAGAGAGGTTTCCTGGGGAACTGCCACCTGGAGGACAAGCCCCACCCTCGGCTGAGGCCGGGATCCTCCAGCTCGGCGGGCCAGGCCCCACCCAACACTCTGCCAGCCCAATTGTCGTGGCGAGGCCCCGCCCTCCCGCGGTGATAGGCTGCCTTCCGAGAGACCCACCCAGCTCCCCACACGTGGGAGGGGCCCGCCCCACTCACTGATTGGCTGGTCCTCCAGGAAACGCACGTTGTGCAGAGCCTCGCCCTGCTTGGCTCGCAGGTTCTGAAGCCAGAAGCGGATGATGCTCTGCCGCTCCTGCAGGGGACAGGGCGTGAGGACGGCGCGCAACAGCGAGTGACGCCCGCAGGCTGGGGGTGCGCAGGGATGGGCCGCGCCGGCGCACCTGGGAGGTGAAGAAGCGCAGCTCACTCTCCACATTCTCGTAGATGAAGTCCTCCTCGCAGGAGAAGCCGCGGGTGCCCCCGCCAAACTCTGCCTTCACGGCTTTGCGCAGACCCAGCTCGTCGGCCCCTCGGAGTAGGCTGCAGGAGGTCAGGGGGGCGGATCACGGGGAGACCCTGGCTCCCTGTCCTGGAGGTAGGGGTGGACGGTGCCCCTGGCAGCCGCCCGAGTCCAGCACAGAGCGGCTGGACCTTGGAAGGGCAGGGAGCTGGGTGCCGGGGTCAGCGAGGGGCCGGGGGCAGGGACTCGCCTCTCATACGTGGCGGTGACGAAGAAGGCATAGGCACGCGTGTGACGGTGGTGGCGGACTTGCACGATGAGCTCGGGGATGCCCACGCGGATGTGGTTCAGCAGCCACAGCAGCGTGTGGTCATCCGTCGTATCTGCCAAGGGGTTGCAAGGACTGATGAGGAGTCTTGCCAGGATGGGCCTGAGGTCGCTTACAGACTGTGCGGGTGGGCGCGGGTACCTGGGAAGGTCATCAGCACGTCGCAGTTCTCCGTGGGCACAGTCTTCATCCACGCCTTGTGGGACACCAGGTACCGACCCGCTTGCAAGAGCCGCTTCCCAAAAAGCTTGTCTGGGGAGGCAGGCCGTCCAGGCCGCGGTCAGGCCACTTCTGGACCAGGAGCCTGGCCTCCCGCCCTTGCCCCTGCTCACACCCTCACCGGGGCTCCTGGGCACCCAGCCTGGCTTTCAAGGCCCCGCAAGCCCTGGACTTGGCTTGTTTCCTTGCCTTCAAGTCCTTGCACCAGCGGAACCCTCCTCCAGGAATGCCCTTCCCCCAGACCCTCTCTTACAAATCTTACTCATGCTTGAGGCCCAGATCCGCCTCCAAAACCACAACTGATGGGGCAACTTACTCGCAGCCCCGAGCGCCTCACCATATTATGACAACGAGTCTTCACAGCTGGGTGTGATTCTTACCCCCATTTCACAGGTGGGGAAACCGAGGTCCAAAGCATTTAAGTCACGCGCCCAAGGTCACACAGCGGAGCTGGGGTTCGAACCCAGAGCTGTATGATCCTATACCCTTTGCGGGGAGGAACTCTCCAGCGCAGCCCTGCCTGGCCCCAATCGGCAGCCCAGGGGATGGACGACGGGCCGCAGCCTCCGGTCGGGGCTCCAGGAGGGGCGTGTCCGGGTCTCGGCGCCGGGACCCCCGCCCGCTGCACTGTTCTGGTCGCGCCCGCCCTGCCGCAGCCGCAGTGCCAGGAGGAGCCGGCCCCTCGACCGAACTCCGGGCCGGAGGCGGCAGCTGACCCCATTCCCCTCCCCGTCCTGCCTCCGGCCGCCGCGCGCAGACCGGGCACCTGCGCCCCTGACCGAGGCAGCCGCCGCACACCTACCCAGAACTCCGGACGCCGGGGCTGCAGGCTCGCCCTCTGGCGGGGGCCTCTTGCCGCGCTCGCCCTCCAGGGACGTCCCCCCGGGGCCAGAGGCAGCTTCGGCCATAGCGAGGGCAGCGCAGGGCAGGGCGAGTCAGCGGCCGCAGCCTGCCGGGGCGCCGGGGGTCCGCGGGCACATGGGGCCGGTGCCGCTCGGGAGCGCCCCGGAGGAGGAGACAAAGGCCGCGCCCGCCCGCCCGCGCCGGCTGCGTCTCCGCGTGCCCGAACGCTGCTTCTCGTCCCCGCCCGCGCCGAACCCGGCCTCCCCGGCTCGGTCCCGCGCACGTCGCGCTCGGATTCTCAATTCCGCCCTCGTTGTTTTCTAGGTTTCGTTCTCGCCCGCCCGCCTCACGTTCTGGTGCTCGTCCCCGCCCGCACCACACCGAAGGTGCAGTCTCCTCCCCGTCCCCGCCCGCTCCGGATTCTGGGTCTCGTCCCCGCCCGCTCCAGATTCTGGGTCTCGTCCCCGCCCGCTCGGGATTCTCCTTGAGTTTCCCCATCAGAAGAGGCGCGTTTGGAATCTGAGATGGGAGGGATTTGACTACGACAATAATACATTAAGCGGGGGAGCCTGGTCTGGGGAGAGGCCGGGTAACAATAACTTCAACTACCGCAGCAGGAATGTGAATAATTATAGCAGGTCCTGTCTCAGCCCTTAGCCCTGCCCTAGAACACTGCCGAGGACGCCCTCACCCCGCTCTTCCTTTAATCCACCGGAGCATCCACCAGGATGTAACCGTCCCGGGAAGGACGGGGTCGACTTGCCAGTTTAGTAGATAAAAACACAGCCCTCTCAGTTAGCTATGTTATTCCAAAAAATAAAAGTCCTTTCAAAGTGAGAAGCAAAAAGCATTTATTTGAGATCAATAAGAATAGCTATTTGGGATGGGCTGCCGAGGGCAGAAATCTAAACAGTGTTGCAATTAGGAAACAAAGGCAATGGGTATTGAGGAAGAAGAGGCGGACAATTACATAGACTGCAGGAAGGCGTTTCTATTGGTGCAGATAACAGTGACGTAAACTCTAAACAATGTTTTAAAATTTCAGTCCAGTAGTCATAATACTTTTTTTTATCTTTGCAAATAGTTCTTCAGAAAATAAGTTTGCTTAGACCCAGTCCAAAGATTGTCTTGCTCTGTTTTAACATTCCAAAGGTTTGAGGCATGAGGCACGCGAAGCAGTTCCTTTGGGATGGCAGCTTCTGCTCCATCTTATTTTTTTCTTCTTCTCTTTTTAAAAATTATTTTTAAAAATATATATTTTATTGATATTTCACAGAGAGGAAGGGAGAGAAATAGAGAGCCAGAAACGTCGATGAGGGGGAATGTGCCTGCAACCAAGGTACATGCCCTTGACCGGAATCGAACCCAGGACCTTTCAGTCCGCAGACCAACGCTCTACCACTGAGCCAAACCGGTTTCGGCTTCTTCTCTTTTTTTAAAAAAATATATTTTTTTAATTGATTTCAGAGAGGAAGGGAAAGGGAGAAAGAGAAACATCCATCAAGCTGTCTCCTGTCTCCTGCATGCCCCTATGGGAATTCAAACTGTACCCCTGGATGTGCCCTGACCGCGACCTCCTGGTTCATAGGTGAACACTCAGCCACTGAGCAGTACCAGCTGGGCTTTGTCTTCTTGTTTGTTTTAGTTTTAAATTAAAAAATTTTTTTTTGTTGTTTTCTTTTTTTCTGCTCCATTTTAAAATGAGTCCGTTTATATTACTTTAAAAAAATGATGAGGAGGAAGGAACATCCATTTGCTGATACACTCATTTATGCATTCATTGGTGGCTTCTAGTATATGCGCTGACCAGGGATAAAACCCTCAACCTTGGACTATGGGGGCAAGGCTCTAACCAACTGAGTTACCGGCCAGAGCAGTTTGTATTCCTTTTTACAAATGTGGATTTCAGGTAAACTAATTAAGTCTTTAGTACGTCCCAAATATTACACGGGACACATTATTCATTGTTTATCTGAAATTCACACTTCACTGGGCGTCCTGTATTGTCTGGTGCCCCGACTCCTGCCCATCTCTCTCTTGGAGAGAGCCCAGCGAGGGCAGGTGCCTGTTCCGGTTCTCAGAATGCGCACAGTAGACGCTTGATGTATACTTGTGTGACGGATGGAGCAACTCAGAGACAGCGAATGCATTGTTATTCCCTTTCCTACAAAGTTAAAAGTTGGGCGGGGCGTGGGAGAAAAGAGAACCGTAGCCTTTCTGACCGATTCTTTCCCAAACGCAGGTGCTCTGCCCGCCCGCTCCATCCAAGAACCGAAGAATTGGCCATGAGAAAGCGTCCCCGAGACCCCGCCCATCCAGTGGCAGGAATTCCACCATCAGCTCTTTATTCTGCTACCGTCCCACGTTCTAGGTTAACCTGAAAGTAATCGCGAGACTCACGTTTGTTTCTGGCTTTCGATGGGGGAGGAGGGGGCGGGGGTCCCGAGGCAGACGACCATCAGCTCTGCAGGAGCAGGCCTGGGCCGGGGCGGGGGTGGGGGAGAGGGCTGTGCTGGGGGTTCCAGGAGGTGACCTTGGAGCTAGGCCCCGAGGATGTATTTGTCCAATGAGGAAGGATATTGGAGGCCGAGGGAGCGGCGGGAGAGAAAACTGGGAAGGAATGCAAACCTGGAGAGCCCCGGGAAACCAAGTGGGCATCTTCCCAGGTTTGCCCTGCGCCGGAACTATCCGCCTGGGCCTCAGAAATGCTCTTGCTTCGCCAAATGCTACCGAGTAGTTTGATCGAGAAACGGGACTCGAACTCTCCCCTCTCTGTAATTCCTACCGCTCAGTGCCCGCGTTCCTCCCACCCCTCATTTCCGGTATTTCGGAAGCCCGCAAGCCCTAGGATCTTAAAAATTCTGTCTAGTGTTGCCCGGGGAAACGATTTCGCTGCAACCCCACGTGCAGGCCCCGCCTCTTTCCCAGGCACCAGCCAATAGGAGCGCAGATCCTCAGTGGGTTGGACGGTGTGTCTGTTAAGGGGCCCAATGGGAGCTGCGAATCCTTGAGCACTTCACCCTCGCGCTGCGGAGTGGGCGGGGCCTCCTGTCGGGACTCGCACCCTCCAGGCTGGGCTGGCGGGCTGGTCGCAGCCGGGAATCCATGTGGCGGGGGCTCTGGACCCTGGTAGCCCGGGCGGCACGTGGGCCTTGCAGGTGGGATGCCCGGGGGAAGCGGTGTGTCTGCGTGGGGCGTTGCTCGGGCTACAAGTCCTCTCCGTGGGTGGGGCTTGGGGGCTCCGTTCCCTGCGGCACAGCCAACCTCTCGAATTCTCCCAAGCCCCAACCTACTCCGCCCCCTGCGCTGTCACCTGGCCTCAGGGTCCTCGGTCCGTCACCCTCTGGCCTCAGGCCCCCGGGGCTCCCCCACCCCCACCCCTGTCCCCCCAGCCGCAGAGTCTGCTTCCACTTGGGGCACTTCTCCACCGTCGAACCCTCGATCCAGCTGCCTGCTCCTCGGCGGAACCTGCCTCCACGATGCACTGACTCTCCTCTCTCTGGTCCCAGGCCGTGCGTGCGCCAGAGCAGCGGCGCCGGGGCTCCTGGGTCCGGGGCCACCATCTTCGCGCTGAGCTCTGGCCAAGGCCGCTGTGGCATCGCGGTGATCCGGACCAGCGGTCCTGCCAGCGGGCACGCCCTCCGGAGCTTGACTGCCCCCCGGGAGTTGCCCCGCGCCCGCAGCGCCAGCCTGCGCCTGCTCACCGACCCCCACTCCGGGGAGCCGCTGGACCGCGCCTTAGTGCTCTGGTTCCCAGGTGAGGGTCTTCGGACCCCGAGCCTTCCTAGCTCCCATGACCCAGTAAACCACCGCAGGCGGTTGCCCAGGCTATATATCTATATCTATATCTATATCTATATCTATATCTATATCTATATCTATATCTATATATCTATCCTCCCCTCCTCACCACACTAGCTCCCCACAGTTTCACTGGTGAGGACTGTGCGGAGTTCCACGTGCATGGAGGCCCGGCCGTGGTCAGTGGCGTCCTGCAGGCCCTGGGTGAGTCTTCAGCCTGGGGTTCGAGGTCTGGCCCTGCCAGTGGGCCTGAGTGGGGGGGCCAGGGTCTCAGCACCCACAACCTTCCCGCAGGCAGGGTGCCCGGGCTGCGGCCTGCGGAGGCGGGTGAGTTCACCAGGCGGGCCTTCGCCCACGGGAAGCTGAGCCTGACGGAGGTGGAGGGGCTGGCGGATCTGATCCACGCGGAGACCGAGGCGCAGCGGCGGCAGGCCCTGAGGCAGCTGGACGGGGAGCTGGGTCAGCTCTGCTGTGGCTGGGCAGAGACGCTCACTAAGGCAAGTCCCCATCTGCCCATTCTCTGCCTCAGGGATCCCCATCTGCCCATCCCCTCCCTGTAGGAGAGCTTCTGGTCCATGAACCTTCAATCTGATCCCCTAAGTCAGGCTGGACCTGGGCAAATTGGGGCGGGTGGGGGGCGGGGCTGGGGGATCGGTTCCTGGGTGATAGCACCCCACTCCTCCCCTCCCCCAGGCTCTGGCCCATGTGGAGGCCTATATCGACTTTGGGGAGGATGACAACCTGGAGGAGGGCATCCTGGAGCAAGGTGTGTTTGCCTGGGGGTCACGGGTGGGGGACACCCAGCATTTCAGTCCCTAGAAGCCCCCTCACTCCCTCCTCTCCGCTTTTCTTTCATCCTCAGCTGACAGCCAAGTGCGAGAGCTGGAGGTGGCCCTGGACACGCATCTTCGAGATGCTCGGCGCGGGCAGAGGCTGCGCTCGGGGGCGCACGTAGTGGTCACGGGACCCCCCAACGCGGGCAAGAGCAGCCTAGTAAACCTCCTCAGTGCGTGGGAGGTGGGCAGGGGCGGGCCGGGCTGTTGGGCGCGGGGGAAGGGCCAGGGAGGATAAAAGCTCTCGCCTGCCAGGGACTGGAGCTCGGGAGAGGGGCTCCCGGACTTCCGCCCCTTTCTCTGACCCCTTCCCCTCCCCAGGCCGGAAGCCAGTGTCCATCGTGTCCCCGGAGCCGGGGACCACCCGGGACGTGCTGGAGATCCCAGTAGACCTGGCCGGGTTCCCGGCGCTCCTGAGCGACACGGCAGGCTTGCGGGAGGGTCAGGGGCCGGTGGAGCAGGAGGGTGTGCGGCGCGCCCGAGAGAGGTGGGTGGAGGAGCAGGCAGGGTGGTGGGAGAGGGAAATGTGGCTCTTCTTTCCCTGCTGTATTTATTCTTCTTCTTGAATCAAAAGTTTAACCGGGGACTCTGTGATTTGGAGAGAGCAGCCCTTAGATTTTGGCCTCTGCCCACACGTTCTGCTCCACCCCTGACACTCAGCTCCATCCCTGTCCTCAATGCTCTGCCCGCCCCCACACTCAGCCCAATTCCCGAAATCGCTCTGCTCCGGGGTCCCTTCTCAGCTGGTTCTCCCTGCTCCTCCAGGCTGGAGCAGGCGGACCTCGTCCTGGCCGTGCTGGACGCCTCGGACCTGGCCTCTCCATCCAGCTGCGACTTCCTGGACACGGTTGTCACCCCCGCCATAGCCCGGAGCCCCAACGGGAACGGCCAGCGCCTCCTGCTGGTGCTGAACAAGTCGGACCTGCTGCCCCCCGGGGCTCCGCACCTCAGCCCTGAGCTGCCCCCGCACCTGCTGCTGTCCTGCCTGACCGGGGCGGGGCTGGACGGCCTCCTGGAGGCACTGAGGAGGGAGCTGGCTGCAGTGTGAGCCTCGCCTTGCCCACCCCACAGCCTCTACCCGCGTTCCAGTGCGGGCTGAGCCTCGGCTCTGGGCACGCGCCTGCCCGCAGCCTCCGTTTCTGCCTCTGCAGAATGAGTATGCTTCCCCCCCTCCCCCCTCTGAGCGGTGGCTATAAAGCTGAGAGAGACCGTGTTCTTTGTGGCTTGCAGGTGTGGGAACCCGTCCACCGGCCCACCACTTCTGACGCGGGCAAGGCACCAGCACCACCTCCAGGCTTGCCGGGATGCCCTTGGCCGCTACAGGCACGCTCCCGATGTGGCCCTGGCGGCCGAGGCGCTGCGCGTCGCCCGGGGACACCTGGCCCGCCTGCACGGAGGAGGGGGCACCGAGGAGGTCCTGGACATCATCTTCCGGGACTTCTGCGTGGGCAAATGAGGGGCCGCTGCCGCCGGCACCAGGCTGGACGGACACGGGGAGCCTTGAGGCATCTGGGGATGGCGTAGGCCCGCGGTCGGCAAACTCATTAGTCAACAGAGCCAAATAGCAACAGTATTTGGCTCCGTCGACTCATTGAGAAATGTACGATTGAAATTTCTTTTGAGAGCCAAACTTTTTAAACTTAAACTTCTAACACCACTTCTTCAAAATAGACTCGCCCAGGCCGAGGTATTTTGTGGAAGAGCCACACTCCAGGGGCCAAAGAGCCGCGTGTGGCTCTCGAGCCGCAGTTTGCCGACCGTGGGCTTAGGCTAAGCGAGGTTTTCACTTCCTAGGGGAAGAACTTGACCGCAGAACATGAGTGATCCTATTGCTGATGGTGACCACAGGCTAGCTGGCCGGATTCCCCCACGGGGACTTGCTGGGTTCAGGCCCTCGAGTGGGGCTGAGCAGAGGTCTCTTTGGGCACCTGATCCTGCGGGAGTAGCAGTGAGGGCTGGGAGGGAGTTAGAGTCTCAGGGGTCTTTTTTTCACAGTTTTAATGTACTTTGTAAAAAACCAAAGGAAAAAAATCTCAGGGGATGCGGAAACGTGGAAAACTCTCCCCCCAACTCCGCTGGTGTCACAGCATAACCTGTGTCTTTCTAGAACTTTCTTTTGAGTGTTGTATACTTGTGAATGCACCTGTAAAACATGTTTTATCTTGTATATTCTACATAAACACTGTGTGTTTATTGCTCTGCAGGTTGCCATTCCTTTTTTAATATTCATCTTGGAACTTTGTCTCTTAAAAGTGACTTGCAAAATCCTGGAGGCCTTGCTTCCTTTCCAAGATTATTCGTCTCTGTCGATTGATTGATTGATTCCTTTGCTCATTTAGTGACTATTTACCAAGCACCCTCTATGGTCTAGAACTGTACACATCATTTTACTGGATCTTCATAACAGCACAATGCAATGGGCCATTCTAAAGATGAGGAAACCGGCCGAAACCAGTTTGGCTCAGTGGTAGAGTGTCAGTCTGCTGACTACAGGGTCCCGGGTTCGATTCTGGTCAAGGGCATATACATTGGTTGCAGGCACATCCCCGGTGGGGGGTGTGCAAGAGGCAGCTAGTCGGTGTTTCTCTCTCGACGTTTCTAGCTCTCTATCTCTCTCCCTTCCTCTCTGATAAAATATCAATAAAATATATTTTAAAAAAATAAAGATGAGGAAATCGACTGGGAATAGTAGGTGGTGGTGAGGTCCCGGCTTTGGGGTTTGCACAGAGGTCTGTGTGACTGAGTTTACTGTGGGCCTTCAGTGCAGAGTGCAGGGTGCTGGGAATGTGGACAGAAGCACGCACATATCACCTCGCCCCTTGTTAGAGACCTAGCTCCTTCCAGTGGGGTCTCCTGGCTGCTGTGTGACCTGGGATGTGACCTGGTTAGGGGCCTGTGGGGTGAGTTCCAGGAAGGCCCGAGAGGGAGGCTTTTTATTCCGGGACCTTAGGAGGGCCTGCTGTGGTGCTGACAAACCAGCAGAGGGCGCCTTGCTCTAACGAGGAGGCGCCTGGCCGTCCCCTAGGGTTCTAGGGATTCAGGCTTCTACACCCCTCCGGCGGTTTACAAATAGTCAACTCTCCCTGCCAGGAGGCGGGAACTGAGTCTCAAATAGGGTCAGGATCTTCTCCAGAATCGGAAGAAGACCACCTCCGGTAGCTGAAGGTACAATCGCTCAGCTTCCAGGGGGCAGGCGGGCAGAGCTGGGAGCTGTCCAGGGCCCACGAACGGTAGGAGAGGCTCTTTAGGAGGCTCCCACCGCCCAACCTCGTGTCCTCACCGACTTCGTAGCAATACGTCGCTACTGATGGCTTTCTTTGCTTATTCAGCGGCCGGGATCGCCCCGGAATGGGGTGCTTCTGGAGGGAAAGGGTTACTGAGAGCTGAGCCCATGGATTTTACTAGTACGCCCATTTTTCAGAAAAGCAATTGATGCGCAGAGGAGAAAAGCGATCATGTAGGTCCAGTGGGGGTACTCGTCCAGATGCCACGCAGGGGGAGGGTCTGGAGGCTCCCAGGAAGGGTGAGCGTGGTCGGGGGGTGGGGTGGCGGGAGATGCTCGGGGCAGGATGCCTGAGCCCCCCCCCACCCCCCCGCCTGCCTCCCGCCTGGCCCTGGCACAGGGCTGGCCCAAGGTCCTTGGCTACAGTCCCTTTTTTCCAAGAAGGGTGAGGTGGTTTGTGGGAAGCAGCCGTGGGGGTTATTTATAGAGGTCACAGGAAATCCCCAAAGAGTCAGAACCTCACCCGGCGGCGGGACCACAGGGTCAGGGCGGGGGTCTGCCAGTGGCCCGACTGGCACTCTGTCCCTGCCCCTCCCCAGAGAGCCGCCGAGCCTGGGGGAGTCAGCGCGCCAGGATCAGAGCCAGAAAGAGTGAGGGGTGGGCTGGGGCGGCCCCAGGGGGAGTGCGGGCTGCCCCTGGGGCATCCAGGAGGGCTGCCTGGAGGTGGAACCTCGGGCTGGGCCTCTGTCAGGCGAGGACAGGCATTCCAGCCTGAGGGTGCAGTACACATTGCAATGAAGTGCCAGTGAGTCTGGGCAGAGAATCATATGTGCGGGGTGGCTGGAGGACAGGGCTCGCTGCACCGGGGGGGGGGGGGGGGGGGCAGGGGCCCAGGAGGGCTGGGGAGCCGGACTTGGTGCTCCAGTAACGGGGAGCCACGGAGGGTGCAAGGAGAGGGATGTGGTCAGGTCCCACGATGGGAAGATCTCTCTGGACCAGCCCCGGGGGCCATAGCGGAGGCAGAGGCTGAGGTCCAGGTGTGGGAGCACTGAGCCAGGGATGGGGGTGGGGACTGGCTGGAGGGAAGACATCCTGGGACGCTCTGAGTGGCAGAGACCAGCCAAGGGTCACAGACCTGCACCCAGGAGTCCGGAGGGTTTAGAGCGATCGTATGGCACTCGTTTCTCAGAGGAGAAAGTGGAGGCTGGGAGGGACTGAGCCCACATTTGAATCGGGGATATCTGGCTCCAGGAGCCACCACTCCGACGGTTGCTGGGACTGGCGGCGTCAGCGGGCCACCGCGTCAGGCTGCTCGGGCAGTAGGCTCCGGGTCCCGGAGGCCCCGCTTCCTGGGAGCTCCGGACGGTCTGTCTGGGCGGCCGGGCCTGGCTCACCCCCGGCCAGTCCTGACTTGGCAGGGCGGGCTGGGGGCAGCCGAGTGTTTCCTGCAGCAGCGGTCTCTCTCACCCGCGTTTCCGCATCCAGGAAGTATCGCTCCTTTGTCCCTCCAGACGCGCCGGCCCGAAGCGTGTGTTCAGCCCCGGCTCCTCATGACTCATCCTCCCCCCTCCCTGTCCCGGGTCCCAGGGGATGGGCTGGGAGGGAATCGAGGTGGGGGAGGGACGGGGACAAGCTGAGATTCTGGATCACAATTTTAGGTTGTTTTTCTGTCCGTGGCATTTGCTTTTTTTTTTTTTTTTTTCACCTGGAGTTTTTATAGTTTGTAAACAAGACCCCAGGAATAGGGTAACTGAGTCAAAGGGTTGGTGCATCTTTACTTTGATTAACTATCGCCACTCTGCGCTGGCCAGTTTGGCTCAGTGGATAGAGCAGACTGAAGGGTCCCAGGCTGATTTCCGGTCAAGGGCACATGCTCGGGTTGCGGGCTCGATCCCCTGTAGGGGGCGTGCAGGAGGCAGCCAATCAGTGACTCTCTCTCATCACTGATGTTTCTCTCTCCCTTTCCCTTCTTCTCTGAAATCAACAATAATATATTTATATATCTCACCACACTAATTTCCAGAAGGACTATGGCGATATTTTAATTCTTATCAGTCCTGTAGAAAAATGCCCTTTTCCTTTTATATATATATATATATATATATATATATATATATATATATATATATTATTGATTTTCACAGAGAGAAAGGGAGAGGGACAGAGAGCCAGAAGCATTGATCAGCTGCCTCCTGCACACCCCCTACTAGGGATGTGCCCAAAAACCAAGGTACATGCCCTTGAAGGAAATCGAACCTGGGACCCTCAGCTGACGCTCTATCCACTGAGCCAAACCGGTCAAGGCAAATGCCCTTTTCTTTCCGTCTTCACCAGCATATGTATTATGGCCTTTCACCATTCCCAGCCTCCTGGACGGGACGTGATTCCCCGGTTTCTCTGGTGTGCTTTGCCCCGCTGCCTGCTGGGTGGGTGACCATGGAGTGGAAGCACTCCCAAAGCAGGCTGCTGTCCTTCCCGGCATCCCATCTCGCCACAAACAGCAAAACAAAACAAAACAAATGTCCTGAGACTTTTGTGATTTTGTTCCTGGAATAATTTTGGCAAGGAGGAGTTCCTGCAATTCAGGACAGGCGGTGGTAACCTCCGCGGAGCACTGTCGCCAAGGCGTGGGGGAATCTTTGCAAATGTAGACAAATGAAAGCTGCAAAGGGGTCATCTGCGCTGTGAGAAACGGCTTGGTAAAGCTGCTGTTTTAGAGACACAAAGTTAGCCCAGCTGGTGCGGCTCAGTGGTTGAGTGCCGACCAGGAGTTTCAGTTCCATTCTGGCCCAGGGTCCTTGGGGTGGGGGTGTTCTAGCTCTTATTTTCTTTCCAATCTTCTGCTCAAGGCCAGCTGGTGCCTTTTTATTTTTACTTAAAATATATATATATATTTTATTGATTACAGAGAGGAAGGGAGAGGAGAGGGATAGTCAAAAACATCGATGAGAGAGAAACATCGATCAGCTGCCTCCTGAACACCTCTCCCCCCCTGGGGATGTGCCCGCAACCAAGGTACATGCCCTTGACCGGAATCGAACCTGGGACCCTTGAGTTCGACGGCCGATGCTCTGTCCACTGAGCCAAACGGGTCAGGGCTAGGTGGTGCCTTTTTAAGGTATAAATCACGACTCCGGTATCTTTGAAGGGATTGCTAACATTTATTGGGTGCCACTAACATGTCACAGGGACCACAGGCAGGGCTGGGGGCGGGGAGGGGAGGGGGTGGCGGAGCAGGGCCCGTGCCCGCTGGGAGGGTGCTGGCTGGGAGGGGGCCTGTGGGCACCGTGTGCCCGCGGACCAGCTGCTGCCTGGCGTGCGTGCGAGGAGGCCCGGGGACTCTCACGGAGGAAGGTGAATGCCTTCCTGTGCTCACTTCCCCAGGCCCCAAGTGCCGTGGTGAGGAAGCGCGGGGGAGATAAGGGCATCAGGAGAGTGGCAGGGGCACGGGGAGGGCCTTGGCCTGTGTGCAGAGGGCTGTGATCGTGGGCCAGGGTTCGGCCGAAGTGTCTGGGCAAGGTCACCGTGTCTGCAGGGCCTCGTTACCACGTCTGTGGGTGTCACCGCGGCCTCCGTGGTGGAAGGGTTGTGTTGTGTGGGGCGGGCCTGGGCGGGGGCGAGGGGCTCTGGGCGGATGTGCACAGGGTGCAGGCCAGGCGTGCCCACGGTGGTGCGTTTGCACGGAGGCCGCCTGACTGTGTCCCCAGCGGCGGGTGTCTGGCTGCCCCAGGTCTGCAGACCGGCACGTCGGGGACCCGCCCTCGGTGCTCTTCCGGAGCCTTCTCAGCCACTAGAGCAGAAAGGAGATGGGAGCACAATGGCCGATGGTCAGGCAGAAGCAGACATTGTGGGGCCTGCCTCCTAGCCTAGCCCCCCCTGGCTACCAAGGACTCTTTAGCTCCTTTGGGGTTCATCTTCCCAATAGATTCCTACCGAACTTCGCTGGGACGCTGGGGCTGTGCTCTCTGCCTCCTTATGACACAGAAGAAAACCCGAGGTTCAGAGAGGCCTCCCTTGGCTGCAGGGTGTCTGCCTCCCTCTTCCCTCCCCAGGCCGCGGGGATCCTAAGAGTCTGCCCTAAAGGCCCTGTCCGCACCCACCCAGCACACACATTCATTCCCAGGAGGGTTTTTATAACCAGCCTTCCCTACGCACAAGTTCTCCACCCCCGCCCCCCCTCCCGCCAGGCGGCCCAGGACAAAGCCAGATCCTTAGTCTGAATTCAAGGTTCCACCCACCATTCTCCACCAGACCGCCTCTTCAAGGACTCAGATCCTGCCACAGTTCCCCCGAACTCCAAGAACTATTATTACCTCGCTTCCACTCCCCCCCCTCCCTCCCCCACCCCCGCGGGAGCCGTCCAGCTGGGTCGGAATGCCCTTCCCCCCCCTGGGCCTGGCAGAGGTTCCCGCCAGGGGTCAGGGGTTGGCGCAGAGGCTATTTCCTGGTGGGGGAGGAGGGGGCACAGCCAAGTCCCGCTTCCGCTGGCCCCCTCCCTTCCTTCCCCGGCTCTTCCCTGGGGCCCTAGCTCACGTTCCTCGGCTGGCTCCCGTCCACCGCCCAGCCTGTCTGACACACGCTTCACTCACTCAGTCTGCAGGGGGCGGGGGTGGGGGGTGGGGTGGGTGGGGGGAGGGTGCTGGGGGGTGCGGGGGTGTCACCCCTTGCCATTTTTCACAGACTGAGGCTCCTAGGCCACCGTTGCTGACCTGAACCGGTGCCTTAACACTGACCCCCGGCTCCTGTAAGGTTTGAAGGGCGCAGGAAACTGACCACCAGGGAATTTTAAAGTAAAGTTTATTCCCCAGTAATGAGCGGGACTCATTACGGAGGTTGGGAGGAGGGAGAACCTTACTGCTCCCATCTTCCCTTCCCACCGGGGCCAGAGGTGCGGACACCTGAGTCAGACCACATGCTCTGCTGACAGCGGCCCAGGGCTCCCAGTGTCCTCAGCACAGCCACCGAGCCCTGCCCCACCCGACGGTCCCCCTTCCTTCCCCTTGATCGCACTGCCCCGTCTCTGATCCTTAGGCTGCAGCCTTACAGCCTCCTCCCTCCCTCCCTCCCTCCCTCCCGCACTCCCTCACGCACTCCCTCCCCAGGCCTGGCTCTGTCTCGGGGCCAGTGCGGGGCCTGTGCTCTCTGCCTGGCTGTGTCCTCCCCATCCCGGCTCCTCTCTCGCCTCCTTTAGTTTTCTGTTCAAATGCCACGTCCTCAGCGAGGCCTGCCTTGGCTCCTGTGGAAAATTCTAACTTTCTCATCCTCCCTCCACCCCTTTCTTTTTCTTTTCTTTAAAAAAAAAATATTTTATTTATATTTTACAGAGAGGAAGGGAGAGAGATAGTGAGAAACATGGATGAGAGAGAGTCATCGATCAGCTGCCTCTTGCACACTCCCTACTGGGGATGTGCCCGCAACCAAGGTACATGCCCTTGACCGGAATCGAACCCGGGACCCTTCAGTCTGCAGGCTGATGCTCTATCCACTGAGCCAAACCGGTTTCACCCACTCCTTTCTTTTTTAATATGTCTTTTTTTTTTTATTATTGATTTCAGAGAGGATGGGAGAGAGAACCCTTGATTGGCTGCCTCCTGCACGCACCACGCTGGGGATCAAGCCTGCAACCCGGACATGTGCCCTGACTGGGAATCGAACCAGGGACCCTTCTGTCTGCAGGCCGACGCTCTATCCACTGAGCCAAACCAGCCAAGGCCCTCCTCCCTTTTCTTCCTCGCCCATTGCCAGGGGCCTTATAAAGCCTGATACAGACTCATTCGTCGGGTGGATTATCTGTCTCCCCACAAACTGTGAGCCCCGCCGGGGCGTGAGGTCCTGAGCCGTATTCCTGCCTGTGTCCTTGGCTCAAGAAACACGGGCTGAATGGACAAACAGGCCGTAACTGTGTTGGCACCAGACGAGCAGGGCTCGCCGGGGGCCTGGCTCCGAGACGGCTGACTGACATCCACCTCCAGCCCCCCACCTCCGGCCTTCCCCTGTCCAGCCACAGTCCCTAACCAACGGGTCCTTAATGTTTGTCCTCACCGCTACTGTGCTTTTTAAAGTTATTAAATTGACCTCCAGTGGACACTAGTCTTAACAAGGAAAGGAAAGCTCATGCACTTGCCACTGACAGAAAATGACCTAACAAAGTGCCATTAGTGCTCTGGCCAGGGTGCTCGGTGGTTAGAGCATTGCTGGTCAAGGGCATGTACCTGGGGTGTGGGTTGGGTTCCCGGCCCTGCTTGGGGCTCATGTGGGAGGCAACCAATGAATGTGTCTTCTCTCTCTCCCTCTCCTTCCCTTCCTTTTACTTTTTCTAAAAATCAATGAAAAAAAATATCCCCTGGTGAGGATTAACAAAAAAGAGGGGGGGAAAGTGCAATTAAGTAGCAAGACCTTGTCCTGACAGGAATGGCTCCATTGGTTGAGCGTGAATCAGAAGGTTGCCCGTTCGATTACTGGGGTCGGGGCATAAGCCCAGGTTGTGGGCTTGATCCCCAGCAGTGAAGATGCAGGAGGCAACCAATCTCTCTCTCTCTCTCTCTCTCTCTCTCTCTCTCTCTCTCTCTCTATCACCTTCTTCCTCTAAAATAAACAAAAACATATTAAAAAAAAAAAAAAAAAGCTATGCCGAAACCGTTTCGGCTCAATGGATAGAGCGTCAGCCTGCGGACTCAAGGGTCTCGGGTTCGATTCTGGTCAAGGGCATGTACCTTGGTTGCGGGCACATCCCCCAGTGGGGGGGGGTGCAGGAGGCAACTGATTGGTGTTCCTCTCTCATCGATGTTTCTAACGTTCTATCCCTCTCCCTTCCTCTCTGTAAAAAAAATCAATAAAATATATTAAAAAAAAAAAAAAAGCAAGATCTCGTGTTGGGCCCTGCTTCTGCCTTGAGAGCAATGTGTGTGGGAGGCCGCAGGGCGGGTGAGCACCAGCGGGGACTTTCTCTGAGCGAGCGGGGAGGAATAAAAGTGGGAAGGCAATCAACTCCCAGACCGTGGGGTGTGGTCTGATGCTGGACCTCAGGCCTGGCCTGACTGGGTGCACTGGAATTTGGTTGCTATGCTTCTCTGGCCAGAGGTCCCTCTGCGGTCACCGCCCCCCCTCCGCCCCTCAGGGGCTGGTGGAGTGGCCCTTAAGGCCAAGCTGATGACCCCGGCCTGCTTGTCCCTGGCCCTTCCCCACGAAGGCTGGAGCCCGGCAGCCAGAGGCCCTTCCTGCGGCCCCCCGAGAGACACAGGGGGGGCCCAGCGCTAAGAGCTCATTGTTCTCTCACCAGGGGGACGTCATGTGGGGTAAACAATGTCAAGAGCTTCCCCGCTCTCAGCCTGGCTCCGGCCCTGACTTGCTGACGCATGGCCCGGCCTAACACTTCCCTGGGGCCTCAGTTCCCTCGCTGAGAAATGGGGATAATAATAGTACCTCCTTCCTTGCCACGATGGCGCCGGGCCAGGGTGGAGAGAGGAAAACAGTTTGCTCAGGGCAGGGGCTTCTCCCCACCCTCTGGTTTCCCGGTCTGCAGGCTGCCCCAGGCGGAGGAGTTTTGCCCGGGAAGAGTGAGGGGACCAGTTGCTCCAGGGGTGAGCTCCCACGGAGCGTGTGTGTGTGTGTGTGTGTGTGTGTGTGTGTGTGTGTGTAAGAGGAGGCGTAGGGGAGACGGAGGCACAGGTGGAGAGCCCTGAGTGGTTGACAACAGATCTCTGGAAGTCTGGACACCGCAGCCTGCGTTTAGCACCCGAGGCTAAAATAGACCCAGGCGGACCATAGCCTGGGGACAAAGCCATTGGGGAAAGCCATGGGCTCTGGGGTCGAGGGATCTGACTCAAAATCTTGGGTGCCTCCGGGACTCCGGGTCCTAAACTGCAGGTGGGCACGCCCATCCCGGGGTCCCAGGCCGGCGGTGCGTTACGGAACGGGGAGTGTGCACAGGGCGTGCTTGGGGTGGTGGCCTGAGCCACCTTCCCGGTGAGAAACAGGGCGCCAGTGGGTGGATAGCCGGCTCCTGGGAGGTGGTGAGGGGGGCAGAGGCATGGAGCCATGACCTGAGCATGTGCCAGGCTCCCCGCTGAGGCCCCCCCCCCAGCCCCTTCCTTGCTCCAGCCACTGGGGGACAGCACTTTACAGCTGGCAGGCACTCAATTAAGGAAGCAGCAAGTGTGAGACGAGCTCTCTCCACCCCTAGACCTGAACCAAAGCACTGAGACTCAGACCTGCCCAGTACCTTACCTGGACGGGACTGGGTTGCCTGCAGGGGGCCACTGGGACTCCAGGAGCCTCTTCTTGAATTCCTCCAGGCTAGCTGGGTCTGCCGAGAGAGGGTATTAGGCCCAAACTGTTGCCTTAGTAGCCCCTTCCCCTGGGCTAGGGATAATGGCAGCTCCCCCTTTTGGCTTTGCCCTCACTTACCGATAGGCTGGGGGTTGGGGGCAGGGCCAACAGGTCTTGGCATAGACATCGGCAGCGACTGTAAGAAGAAAGATAGAGGGAGGTTGGCGGAAGCCAGGGCCCCTGAACCAGAGTGCCAAGGAGATTCCTGCCCCTCCTTGCCCTTGGCTCCAGGATGGAGAAAGGGACAGGCGCACATGTGCTAATGATGTATAATCATCACCGGTGTCCACCGGTCCTCAAATGACGGGGGATTCCAGGGCCTGGATTGGCTTGGAGCTCCCAGAGACCCTCCTCTACAGGGCTGGCTTGCCTCAGTCTCCATTATAGCCTCAGGGCCAACCTGACCCCAACCCATGACCCGAGTCCATCACCTAACCCAGCCCCCTTCAGAATGAATTCGACCCACTCTGTAAACCACTGGACCCCAATTCTCAATGCCAAGCCTTGAACAACCTTGAGCCGATCCCCCAAAACTTGAAATCCAAAACTTGTTCTGAACTTAATGACCTAAAATCCAATCCTGACCTGAAAATGGAGGCTTCCTTAGAATCAAACCCATCCTAAACCCAATCCCAGTGACAGATCTGATCTGATGCAACTTTAGATATAACTCTGACCCAAACCCATCACCTAGCCCCAATCACTATGAAAAATCCAACCCCCAGCTCCATTCCCCTAACCTCAGCCCTGGGATCCACAATGGCCACATACAGCCACCTTTCCAAAGAAATGCTCAATCCCAACTCAACCTTAGACCTCCAGTATCTACCCAAAACAGAACCCCACCCCAAGATCAGCATACACACAACTCTACTCTAGATCTAGCTTTGAGCCCCACCCAACCCCAATGTATCCCCATCCTAACCCAGGCTCACCTAATCTTGCACCTCAAATATATCCCAATGTCAGCCCAACTCATCTCCCTACCAGACATCCTAAATTCAATACAACTTCAACTCCAAACCCATGGTCAATACCCCTCCTCATGCCCATAAAATCCTAAATCCGCTCTTGGCTCCAAACTTCTAATCATGTCTAGACCCACAAGCTACTTACACCCACCTGAGTCTCAACTCCAACTTCAGTTCCTCAACCCAATCCCAAAGCCACTAACATCCTAGATTCACTCCTCATCCAACCTTAGACCCAACAGCTGCCCTGCATGCAACCCCTGACCCAACTCTTAACCTAAACTCCAAACTCTATCCCACTTCTAAGACTAGTGAGATGGAACCCGAACCTTAGTCCAAACCAACTCTAGACATGGCTGTCACCAAGAACTCATTGTGACCCAACTCTAAACACCAATTACACATCATATCAAGCCTTTCGCTAGGCTTGCCTTAACCCTCGCTATAACCCTGATGTCACTTGCAACCTTAACCCACTGCCCCCTGATCCTTCAGCTCAATAATTCCCAATCCTGACACCAAGCTTCAATAAATTCCTATTCTTCACCCTAAACTAATCTGGAGGTCCATCCAGCTGCCGAAACTCAACCCCAATCCTTAACCCTTTCTCAGTAATCTCCAATTTCAAACTCTACCCCAATCCTAATGCCAATAAAATCCTACATGAATAAATACATAGCCATAATCTTTAAGCCACCTCTAGACTCACCTATGTGTGACCCTACCCTAAATTCTCAGTCCACCCTCAGTGCTTCAGTTCAGCCTGATCATAAAGTAACCGATGTCCGAAATTCACCCCTCAAAGAACCTTAGGCCCTACAGCGACCCTACCTCCAACTCCAGTCTTAAGCCTCCACTCTTCCTTAGTGTTGATCCCATTTGAGACTCGGTCCCTATCCTAATGTCAGTGAAACTCTCCAGTGAGTCCTAACTAACCCAAACTCAAACAGACTCCACAGCCAAGTTTCACATCGCCACCAGGGCCGCCTGCATCCAGGGCCGCCAGCCCACCTTGGCCTTGATGCAGGTGTCCAGGGCGGAGTTGCTGACAGCCAGCTGCATCTTGAGGTGCTCGGCCTCCCGCTTCTTCTCCTCCAGCTCCTTGGCCAGGTTGTCTCGCTCCTTCCGCAGCGTCGCCTTCTCCTCCAGCGCCAGCTGGGTCTGCTTGGCACACTCGGCCTGGAGCTTGGCCTCCCGGGCGTGGGCTTCCCTCTCCGCCCTCTCCTTGGCTTCCTGACTGGCCCGCAGGCTCTGCGCAGCCTCCAGCTTCTGGCGCTGGAGGTCTAAGTTCTCTTGGGCCACACGCTGGAAGTCAGCCCGCAAGCTCTGGGCCAGCTCCTCCACCTTGGTGGTCATGAGGGCAGGCATGTGGTCGCAGATTCTCCGTACGGAGGCCACTTCGGAGCCGATGACATGGTATGGGCTGTAGCTCAGGGATTCGATGGTGCGCGGGATGATGGAGTCCCTCCAGAGGTTGCGCAGGTCCACCGCGAGCTTGTCCTTGTCCAGTGGGAGGCAGAGGGCCTGCACCTTCTTCAGATGACTCTCGGCCAGCTGTCGCTCCTGCCGCTGCTGCTCCTGGGCCTTGTTGCATTCAGCCAGTTGCTCTTCCATCACCCGCTTGCTCAGCTCTAGGCCCTCCTTGTCCTTGGTGCACACAGCCTTCTCCTTGGCCAACTCCACCTCGAGCATCTTGGTCTTCTGGTTCAGGGCGAGGAGCAAGGCTGCAGGCACAGGAGGATAGGACTCAGGAAAGCCGGGGGGGTGCCAGGGAACTGGACGGGGAGGCCACCACCCTGGCTCCCCGCTGCCCAGAGCACTCACCGTTGCAGCTCTTGTTCGTCTCCTTGAGTTGTTCTTGGCATTGTTTCTCGCTCAGGATGATGGCGGCCATGTACTTCTGGTTGTTCATGGAGACCATCTGCCCGGAGAGGACACAGGACAGGCCTCAGAGGGGCTTGGGGGACCCCTGACCCCGAGACCGCCCGGACCCCCAGGGGCTGAGGCCCCAGAGCCAGCACCCAGGTGGCCTCGTTTGGCCCAGTTCATGAGGGCATGGCTTCTTTATAGGGAAAGCTGGTCTGATTTTTGTAAGTTGTTATGATTACCCTGGACAGTGTTCTCAGTGGTAGCAGTGGCTCTAGACCAGCCATGGGCAAACTACGGCCCACGGGCCGGATTCGGCCCCTTTGGCTGTTCTGTCTGGCCCGAGGAGCTGAAAGAGCGGAGGGTTATCTTGCTCTCCTCTCCGCTCCTTCACCAGCAGCCCAAGATGAGAGTGCCAGCATGGTCAGGTTGCTTTTGTTCTGGCCCTCCGGTGCAGTTTAAGAACCCATTGTGGCCCTCGAGTCAAAAAGTTTGCCCACCCCTGCTCCAGACCTTCCTAATGCCTCAACCCTTTAATACAGTTCCTCATGTTGTGGTGACCCCCAACCATAAAGCTATTTTCGTTGCTACTTCATAACTGTAATTTTGCTACTTTTATGAATCGTAATGTAAATGTCTGTGTTTTCCCGGTGGTCTTAGGCTCTACAGCAGCGGTTCTCAACCTGTGGGTCGCCTTATGGACTTGCTTATTCTACACATTTTATCTCAACAGAATCAGACACTACGTGGCCTTTTGTGACTAACTTCCGTCCCTCGGCATCCTGTTTTCGGCAACCTGTCGTGACCCACAGGTTGAGAACCGCTAAGACCTTTGGAAAACACAGACATTTACATTACGATTCATTAACAGTAGCAAAATGACAGTTATGAAGTAGCTGCGGAAATAATTTTGTGGTTGGGGGTCACCACCACATGAGGAGCTGTATTAAAGGGTGGCGGCACGAGGGAGGTCGAGAACCACTGGGCGAGAGTGTTAGCCTGGGAACCGAAGGGTTACAGGTTTGATCCCCAGCCCTGTTCGGGGGCCAGTGTGCCAGGAAACAAATTGATGTTTCTCTCTCTCTCCCCCTCCTCTCTCCCTTCTACTCTAAAAGGCAATGGAAAAATTACCCTCAGGTGAGGATTTTAAAAATGTGTCATACAAAAAGTGTTATGATTAATATAACTTGGCAATAAAAAATATGGAGGCAGTGACACATGCTCCAGTCTAGACGAACCTTGAAAACATGATCCTGAGGGACAGAAGTTAGTCACAAAAGGCCCCATGGTGCCTGATTCTACTGAGATAAAATGTGTCGAATAAGCAAATTCATAACCACGGCTCCCAGGGGCTGGGGAGGAGGAGGGATGTGGAGTGTGCTCATGGGATAGGGTTTCCTTTCAGGGTGACGAGAAACATTCCACAATTATTTGTGATAACGGTTGCACAGCTCTGTGAATGTGCTAAAAATCATTGTATGCCAAAGCTGGTCTGGCTCAGTGGATGGAGCGTCAGCCTGCGGACTGAAGGGTACATGCCCTTGACCCAAATTGAACCGGTTTGGCTCAGTGGTAGAGCGTCGGCTTGCGGACTCAAGGGTCCCAGGTTCGATTCCGGTCAAGGGCATGTACCTTGGTTGCGGGCACATCCCCAGTGGAGGCGTGCAGGAGGCAGCTGATCGATGGTTCTCTCTCATCGATGTTTCTAACTCTCTATCCCTCTCTCTTCCTCTCTGTAAAAAATCAATAAAAATATATTAAAATAAAAAATCACTGAACTGTGCCCTTTAAATGGGTCAGTTACAGGGCACTCGAATTAAACTTTTAGGATTCCACAAAGGCCACGCTTTCCGAACTCTGGAGCAAAACCCTCCCGCAGAAATAGAACAAATAAAGAAAGATAGGAACAGAGCAGCAGAGTCTTCCGGCCCTTTCTTGTCTGACTCCTAGTCCTTAGGAAGCCCGGCCCGTGCGAATGCCCTGGGGCTAGGGGAGCACAGAAATAGCTCGGAAACTTCCGGTGGCTTCTGCTCTCCAAAGCCTTAGCCACCGTCTGGCCGGTGTGGCTCAGTCGGTTGAGAGTCCTCCGGTGCACCCAGAGGTCGCCGGCCGGACCCCCGGGCAGGGCACACGTCCCGGTTGTGGGCTCGATCCCCAGTGGGGGGTGTGCGGGAGGCAGCCCATGAAGGATCCTCCTCACTGAGGCTCCTGTCCCTCTTCCTTTCTCTCTGAAATCAGTACAGCGTATCTACTTTAAATACTTTATTTTATTTATTATTTTTAAAAAATATATTTTATTGATTTTTTTCCGGAGAGGAAGAGAGAGGGATAGAAATCCAGAAACATCGATGAGAGAGAATCACCAATCAGCTGCCTCTTGCACACCCCCCACTAGGGATGCCCGCAACCAAGGCACATGCCCTTGACCAGAATCGAACCCGGGACCTTTCAGTCTGCAAGCCGACGCTCTATCCACTGAGCCAAACCGGTTTCGGCAGCGTATCTACTTTAAATACTTTATTGATTTCAGAGAGGAAGGGAGAGGGAGAGAGAGAGAGAAGCCATCGATGATGAGAGAGAATCACCGACTGGCCGTCTCCTGCAGGTCCCCCACTGGGGATGGAGACTGCAACCCAGGCATGTGCCCTTGACTGGAATCGAACCTGGGACCCTGCATTCCACAGACTGACGCTCCATCCACTGAGCCAAACCAGCTAAGGCCAAGCATATATATATATTTTAAAAAGCCTTAGCCACAGAAGGGGGAAGCGAGTGGGATCCAAACATGAAGTGAGAAAGGTGTATTTCCAGTTAGAACGAGTGTCCGCACAGGTGGGGGGGGGGGCAGCGAGGGGCTTTATTTGAGCTCTTCTTAGAAAATCCTGGATAGATAAGGGATGGACGTTTTAAAAATCATTCAGTTCCATTTTCCTGCCTCTTCCAGGGTCCCAGGACAAGAAATGCAGTTGCATTTCCAGAAAATTTAAGAAAAATCATGTTTCTGAGCACGGCCAGAACCGGGGAAAGACCAAGGTTCACATCCGCTCCCACCGGACACCGGGACTGCTGGAGCGGGGCCAGGTGGGTCTCGGGGCTCCCCCACAGCCATCAGCACCCCCTCCTGGGGTGGGGGCGTGGGAACCAGGATTCCCCTCAAGACCGTGGTCGGCAACCCTCGGCTCTCGAGCCACGTGCGGCCCTTTGGCCCCCTGAGTGTGGATCTTCCACAAAACACCACGTCCTGGGCGAGTCTATTTTGAAGATGTGACATTAGAAGAAGTTTAAGTTTAAAGAATCTGGCTCTCAAAAGAAATGTCAGTCTCTGAACTGTTGGTATTTGGCTCTGTTGACTGATGAGTTAGCCAATGACTGCCTCAAGAGAAACCCCTGAGGGGTTCACGCCTAGAGGAATTTGTCAACTCAAAGGGGAGGAGGATGGCGGGGAGCTTGGCTTTCCAATGTGGAAGTTGTGAAGATCTCGATTCCCAGATTTCTCATCTACAACAGGTGAGATGTCTAACACTTTGATCTGATTCCTTCCCAGTGGTTCCTGCGTGGGATGTGCGTGTGTGTCCTGGGTGACCCGAATTGGCTGATTCCCAGGAAGTGAGCCCCCCCCCCCCGCCCCCAGGCTGGGGAGGGGTGTTTCGGGAATTCACAGCTCTGCCCTGAGGGTCTGAGGAGGGAAGCATCCCATGCTGAGGGTCGGAAGGGGACCCCGTCCTGCTTTGGGGATTGAGGAGGGACCTGCCCCCATTCCAAAGGTCAGCTGGAGACCCATACTTCCCTGGGGGCCTGAGGGGAGACCCTCCCTGCTCTGGAGCCTCAGGGGGACCAGCCTTTTCTCAGGGCCCGCGGGGACCTGCCCCCATTTGGGAGTTTAAAGGAGACACGCCCTGCCCTGGGTCTGAGAGGCAGACAAGGCCCTTTCAGGAGATCTGAGGGGCCTTCTGTCCCGTGAGGACGGGGCGGTCTGAGGCTGCTCCTCCCCACCTCCCACCCCAGCCGGCCAGGACTCCTCTGGTGGGAAACCACAAGGCTGCCCCACCAGCCTCTCTCCCAGTCCCAGCCCCTCCCCCCCCCCTGCAGGGTCTTGGTGCTAAGACCTCCGCAGACAAAGACGGGTGCTGCGTGTGTGTGTGTGTGTGTGTGTGTGTGTGTGTGCGTGTGTGTGTGTGTGTGTGTGTGTGAACACGGGTGGCCCAGTGCGAGGGGGTGACGGTCTCCACGAGACCCCCACGTGTGCCGCTGTGACTTTCTCCCGGGGGCCCCCTGCTTCTCAAGCTCCCATTTCCCTTCCTGCAAAAGGGTTTAGGGTTCCTCCCTACCTCTTGGGCTTCGGTAATGAGAGAATATTTCTTCACGCGGACGCCGGCATAAGGCAAATTATCAGCCGTCCGCACTTACTGCTAAGAAAGAGCCAAACGTTCTGAGTTTTTATCTAGCCGGTTCGGACTGCCGTGTGTCTGCATCCGGCACATTCTGAGCCTTTTATGCGCATTAAGTCTCGGGCCCAGGGCTGGCGCTCAGTTCCACTTGCATTCCTGAGGGATAACCAGTACTTCTTTTTAGGTTAAGTATACCCCAAATATTGCATGGGATGTGCTTGCACAAACAAAACACACATTGCTGATCTGTTAGGGCTCCTCGTGCAAAATGAAGGGTCTGGCGCTGGCCAGTGTTCTCAGTGGTTAGAGCATCGGCCCCGCACACCAAAGGGTCTCGGGTTCGATTCCCAGTGAAGGGCACATACCTGGGTTGCGTTCACTCCCTGAACTCAGTCAGGATGCCTCTCTCTCTCTCTCTCTCTCTCTCTCTCTCTCTCTCTCTCTCTCCCTCCTACTCTCTCTGAAAAGCAAAGGAAACAATATCCTCAGGTGAGGATTCCATGTAAAACGTAAGGTCTGTGACCCCTCCCCCCCCCATTCCGTGGCTGGGGAAACAGATGCTCCGAGGGGTGAGGTGCCTTTCCCGGGGTCCCCGGGGCCAGCGTGGGGCCCTCGGCCTTACCCGGTCGGCCTGGCACTGGCGGAAGCTGGCGTTGATCCGGTCCAGGTCGCGGCGGGTGCCCAGCAGCATCTGCATGAGGGCGTCCTTGGCGCGGGTGGTGAGGTTGAGCTCCTTGGTCAGGTTGGCCTGGCTGGCCGAGAGCCCCACCACCTGGTTGTACAGGCCCTCGGCCCGGCGCTCCGTGTCGCGCAGGTTGGACTCGGTGCCCACGTGCACGTTGCCGTAGACCATGAAGAGGACCAGGCCCAGGATGATGAGGAACTGGATGAGCGAGACGAAGAGGAAGAAGTAGCGCAGGTAGTACCAGCAGCCGTGGGAGCCGCCCCCGCCCCCGGCGCGGGCGTAGGCCCCTCCGTGCTCCGTGGCCAGGCCCATCTCCCCGCCGCTGCCCCCTGGCCCGCCGGTGCCCTGGTGCCGCTGGCCGCTGGTCCGCTCCGGTGGCGGCGTGCCCCTTCTGGACCCCGCCGCCCGCATGGGGAGTGTTTATATTGCTCCTCTTAATACTTCCTCCGCCTGGCTCCTTCCTGTCCAGGAGGAAACGGGAGCCGAGGGTTATCTCAACACTCCCACCCAGGCTGTGAAGGGAAGGCGAGCCGAGGGTTATCTCAACACTCCCACCCAGGCTGTGAAGGGAAGGCGAGGGGGGGCGGGAGGGGGGCAGGGGCAGGGACCAGGACCTGGCTGGCCTTTCTGGGTGGGGCGCCAGCTGGGTGACCGGGCGACCTCGGGCTCTCTGGACCTCAGTTTCTCCGCCTGCCCCTGCTCCGTGCCCGGCGCTGTTCTCAGCACTTGCAGCAGCCGAAGGCACTCAGGTCCTGGCCTGCACAGCGAGGAGGAGGAGGAGGAGGAGGAGGAGGAGGAGGAGGAGGAGGAAAGCGGTGGCTCAGGGAGCAGGGGCTGCCCGGAGCTGGGCTCCCCCCCAATGCCCCCTCCCCGAGCGGGCAGACCTGGGATGGGTGCCCACCTCACAGGGCAGTGTCAAGTACGTGAGCTAAACTGTGCGGAGTGGCGAAACCGGTTTGGCTCAGTGGATAGAGCATTGGTCTGCATACTGAAAGGTCCCAGGTTCGATTCCAGTCAAGGGCATGTACCTTGGCTGCGGGCACATCCCCGGTGGGGGGTGTGCAAGAGGCAGCTGGTCGATGTGTCTCTCTCATCGATGTTTCTAGCTTTCTATCCCTCTCCCTTCCTCTCTGTAAAATATCAATAAAAATGTATTTAAAAAAAAAAAAAACTGTGCGGAGTGCTCAGCTCACAGAGGCAGTGGGTGGTCGCCAGCTGTCATCCCACCAATCCCGCTCACGCAGGTGCTTAAGAAGGTAGCCGGTGTGGCTCAGAGGGTGGACCGTTGGCCTGCAGACTCAAAGGTCCCAGGTTCAATTCCGGTCAGGAGCATGTGCCTTGGTTGCGGGCACATCCCCAGTGGGGGGTGTGCAGGAGGCATCTGATGGATGCTTCTCTCTCATCGATGTTTCTGACTCTCTGTCCCTCTCCCTTCCTCTCTGGAAAAAACTCAATAAATTATAAAGAAAGAAAAAGAAGAAGAAGGAGAAGAAGAAGGAGGAGGAGGAGGAGGAGGAAAGTCACCCCAGGTGGGCATTGTTATAGTTATATTAGTGTGAAATTTGGTGTAAAGTTTAAGGATTTAAAACAGTGGGAAAATAATTATTTGTGTGATTTAAAATAGGAATGAAAGCATTTATCTTATGAGGGATTTCTATTTAAAGTGTGAATGTCAGGTTTTGACTTTATTTCGAGTGAAACAAACTATTTAAAGTACGTTTGAAGCTTAATATAAGTACATTTATTTTTGTGTGACTTGAAAGGGAAGAAACTTGAGCCCTGACCGCATGTAAACGCCCGAACATATGCTTATCTGGAGAGTTGTAAACATTTTCTCCTCTTGAATTTAAGTTGTAAGCATTTTTCCCTCTTAAATTTAAATCTGACATTGTTTACCAGCAGCGACGCAAAGAAGTACCTGGAGAGCCCCGGTAGACCCACTGAAGATTCATCACGACGCAGCGGAAAATGGCCTTAAAGGACGGACCGCTGAGGCCCCTGGCCAGAGACCACCACGGGCTCCTCCACCGCGCGTTCTCCCGCTCCCTTCCTCCCTGTTCGGCGAGAAGCTCTGCCCGAGTGAGCTGCCACTCTGCCCGTGAGCGAACCTCTGAGGCCCCGTTCCCGACCGGGACGCTGCCGCGACGTGTTCCTGTCCAGTGTGTGTGTGTGTCTGTTGGCGCGGATCTCCAGGTGACCTGCCTAGGCTTCTGGAAACCACCGGGACTCTGGTAAATAAACCGTGGGATTTGTGCATCTTAACATTTGTCTCTGTGTTTAGTGTATGCTTGGCCAATTTTTAGTTAAGTACTGTGGGCAACCCGTATAAGTCCAGTTCTCTGGCTGAGGGACCCAGTCCCCTGTGCGAAGTCCCCAGCAGAGGGTGAGTTGGAACAGGCATGCAGGAGATTTGGAACCAAGGAGCAAAGGGTTCTGGGTGTGCCCTCCTGCCTGTCACCCCAGAACCAGGAGTTCCAGGGAAACCTCCGTGCTGGGCGATGCCAGAGCCCCCCAAGTGGCATCAGCCCCAGCCCCAGCCTCAGCCCCAGCCGGGAGGGGCCCTCAGGCTTGAGGAGACTGAGTGGGACACAGCCCCTAGCCCCAGGGGGTCATGGGTGGCAGGAAGGAGGGAGGGACGGGGCTGAGGGGACAGGGACAAGGATGGAATTGGTGTCCATTGCCTGGTGGGGAGCGCAGCAGGGTATGGCTGCTGCAGGGGGACCCATCCCCCCGTTAGCCACTGTGATGGAGTGGGGGTGGTTGACAGTGGGGAGGGGTACCCCAGGGTGGTGTTCATCCAGGAGGCAGGAAGGAGGAAGTTCCCAGGGGTAGGCAGGAAACCCCTGTCTGACCTTTGGCCCTCACAGCTACCCAGCGGTTCCTGATTCCCAGACCCTTCCCAGCCGTGAGTGAAGGGAGGAGGGTTGGGGGCTGCAAGCGGTGCCCAACCAGTTGTTCCTCCAGGCTGGCCAGGCCCGCAGGTCCCGCCTCCCCCCCCCCCCCCCCCAGGGGTGTGAGATGGACACCTTCCCCCTTCCTTAGGGGGCCACCGAGGCCGAGTGAACTGAGTGAATTCCATTCCGGCTGCCGTTCAGAGCTCCAGAGTTAAGTTCTGGCTGTGACCTCTTCCTCGGGCCTCAGTTCCCTCCTGTCTGGAACGGAGGCGACAGAGCCAGTTGTAAAACACTGGCACGGCGGCACTTTTTGTTTTGTTTTGTTTGTTTAAATATATTTTTATTGATTTCAGAGAGGAAGGGAGAAGGGAGAGAGAGATAGAAGCATCACTGATAAGATAGAATAATTGAGTGGCTGCCTCCTGCATGCCCCACGCTGGGGATCGAGCCCACAACCCGGGCTTGTGCCCTTGACCGGAATCGGACCTGGGACCCTTTAGTCCGCAGGCCGACGCTTTGTCCACCGAGCCAAACCAGCTGGGCCACGGTGGTACTTCTTTAAGGTGGGGGCGGAAGGATTGAGTGCGGCCTCTGATGCCAGGCCGAGGGACGGAGGCCCCCTGGGACACACAGCTCACCCGGGGCACACGGCCCCCTGGGACACACGGCTCACCCAGGGCACATGGCCCTCTGGGACACACGGCTCACCTGGGGAACACGGCCCCTCTGGGGCACTGGGGTCGCAAATTGGAGGTGCTGCACTAGCTCCTCGATAGCACAGCGGGCAGGCTGGGACAGCTGCAGGCAGGCTGAGATGGCTGCAGGTAGGGAGACTGCCCTCAATGGTGTCTCGTTCAGTGTGGAAGTGGAGCAGCTGTGGACACAGAGGCTAAGTTCTGAGGCCGCCCACTCCCTGAGCCCGGGGCGTAGTGAGCTCCGTTCTCGGTGGATTTCCTTTATTCGCGGCGGCGGTGGTGGGTACGGCAGCGACGGTCACTCCTGTGGTTCAATTTCCACTGTAGTTTTAAAGTTCACCTGGCGGCAGTGATGGAAGCTTCGGCCCGGCCATGCAACGGTGGAGGAAGGACTCGCCGGGGCCGCTAACGGAGGGTGCTGTGCCATCTCCTCACCAGCACGGCGTGTGCGGAGGCTGGGCCGAGCTGGCTGAGGGCTAGGAGACGCTGCGCCATCTCCTCACCAGCACGGTGGGCGGGCTGGGACAGCTGTGGGCCGGGATGGTTGCAGGCAGGGAGGTCGAGCTCACAGGCTTCTTGTTCAGGCAGGAGCCGAAGGCACGGCGGAGGTCCCACATCAGCTCCCTGGCTCCCACAGCGGCCGGCAGGGTTGGCCCACTCCCTGGGCCCTGGGGCAGAGCGAGGTCTGGCTTCCCTCATTCCTGGTGGCAGCGGCTCCGGCAGGTCTGGTTTCGCCGTAGTTTTAAAGTCCACATGGCAGCAGCGCGTCCTGCCTTGTGTCTAGTTGTAGCCTTCCCCTATTTTCCTTATTTTAAATACTAAAGGCCCGGTGCACAAAATTCATGTACAGGTATGGTCCCTAGGCCTGGCCGGTGATCAGGGCCTGTGGGGGCCTTCAGGCTGCCGGCTGGGGCCTGCCTTCGTTCCGTGCTGTCCCCTGGTGGTCAGTGCACATCATAGCGAGCGATCAAACTCCTGAGGAGACACTTTGCATATTACCTTTTATATAGAAAGATTTTTAAAATTAATTTTAGAGAGAGGGGAAGGGAGAAGGATAGAGAGATAGAAACATCAATGAAAGAGAAACCTCAATTGGCTGCCTCCTGCACACCCCCTACTGGGGACTGATCCCACTATGTATGCATGTGCCCTGACCAAGAACTGAACCAGTGACCTCTTGGTTCATGGGTTGATGCTCAACCACTGAGCCACCCTGCAGTGCTAGATTTTTTTTTTTTAAATAAAAAAAACTAATGATGTAACTTACTCTGTGTGCTCAACATTATGTCTTTGGGGTTTGTTTATTCCTTTTGCCTCCTGTTTTTCACTACATACAAGCCTATCTAATAAAGAGGGAATATGCTAATTGACCCTCATGCCATCGCAAAGATGGCAGCGCCCACAGCCAATAAGGAGGGGATATGCTAATTGACTGCCACTCCCTCAAAGATGGCAGCGCCCATAGCCACAAGAAGGCAGTGCCCAGACTCCCCAGCCCCCCAGCTTCCCAGGGCAAGCTCAAGCCACAGGCAAGCCTCAGACGGTGGCTGGCCCGCTGCCCAGGGCTGCCCGAGGCTCAGGTAACCAGGATCGCCGGAGGCTTGCACTGCTGGCAGTGGCAGCAGCAGAGGTGTGATGGGGCGTTGCCTTCCCCTGAGCGCCGGGTCACCTCTGCCCCTGAGGGCTCCCGGACTGTGAGAGGGGGAAGGCCAGGCTGAGGGACCCCACTCCAGTGCATGAATTTTCATGCACCAAGCCTCTAGTACCATAATAATTATCAATGGACATTTAGACAGTTTCTAAAAACTTTTTCTAAAATATTTGTTCCAATGAACAAAATAAGATTTGATATCAAATCCCCACAAAGGAGCTCACTTGGGTCCCAAAGCAGTCACATTTTACATTTTGGCAGTTGTCACCAAATTGTCCTCCAAGGAGGTTGTTTCCATTGACACCCGTGCTAGCAGTGTCTAAACTCTCCAAAAACAGACTTTCTGAACCCATTCTGCCTGTGTCCCTGGTCAGAAAATTCCAGAGGGAGGAGGCGAGCAGTCCTCGGATTCACATTCCGTCGAATGCATTGGCCCTGATGTGAGTGGTTTTTTCCTGAAAATAATTTATCTTCACAGGAAATTTTGTGCATGAACCTATCTGAATTTCCTCAGAAGTCCATCCCAAAATTAGGTATCAACGTTAAGTCTTTAAAAAATGAAACACAATCATTTTGGTTTTCTTTGTTTGTTTGGGCGGAGAAGGGGAAGCTGGCACAAGGAAGTCAGCTCTGTCACTACCTGAAAACAGACAGATCCTCCTGGAGACACGAGGGGCTAACAAACAAAACAAAACAAAACAAAACAAAACAAACAACAGCTCTCACAGACCTTCTGGAAGGGCTCTGAGGAGGTGATATTTCTGGTGAAGAGAAATTTCAGCAAAGATCAGAAGCCTCGCTCGGCCGGCGTGGCTCAGGGGCTGAGCGTCAATGACATATGAACCAGCAGGTCAGGGTTCAATTCCTGGTTGGAGCATATGCCTGGTCTAGGCCAGCTGTGGGCAAACTACGGCCCGAGGGCCGGATTCGGCCCGCTCGGCTGTTGTATCCGGCCCTCGGAGCTGAAAGAACAGAGGGTTCTCTTGCTCTCCCCTCCGCTTCTTCACCAGCAGCCTAAGATGAGAGTGCCAGCATGGTCAGGTTGCTTTTGTTCCAGCCCTCTGGTCCAGTTTAAGAACACATTGTGGCCCTCGAGTCAAAAAGTTTGCCCACGCCTGAGCTAGGCTCCATCCCCATTGTGGGATGGGCAAGAAGGCAGCTGATCCATGATTCTCTCTCATCATTGGCGTTTCTAGTTCTCTCTCCCTTTCCCTTCCTCTCTGAAATCAATAATAACCTATCTAATAAAAGTGTAATATGCAGATTGACCATCACTCCAATACACAAGATGGCTGCCCCTATGTGGTCAAAGATTCTGCCCCCATGTGGACACAAGATGGCCACCACAAGATGGCCAGCAGGGGAGGGCAGTTGGGGGGCACCAGGCCTGCAAGGGAGAGCAGTGTGGGTAATCAGGCAAGCAAGGGAGGGCAGTTGAGAGCGACCAGGTCTGCAAGGGAGGGCAGTTGAGAGGGTCCAGGTCTGCAAGGGAGGGCAGTTGGAGGCGATCAACCCTGTAGGGGAGGGCAGTTAGGGGTGGCCAGGTCGACAGAGGAGGGAAGTTGGGGGCAAACAGGCTGGCAGGGGAGCATTTAGACATCAATCAGGCTGGCATGTGAGTGGTTAGGAGGTGATCAGGCTGGCAGGCAGAAGCAGTTAGGGGCAATCAGGAAGGCAGGACGATGAGCAGTTGGGAGGCAGCAGTCCTGGATTGTGAGAGGGATGTCCAGCTGCCAGTTTAGACCTGATTCCAGTGGGATCGGGTCTAAATGGGCAGTTTAACATCCCTCGAGGGGTCTCAGATTGGAGAGGGTGCAGGCTGGGCTGAGGGACACCCCCCCCCCCAATCCTATGCACGAATTTTGTGCACCAGGCCTCTAGTCTATATATAAAAGATCAGAAGCCTCCACGTTTATGCCAATGTGCTTGGTTTGGTGAAGTTCTAGTGGCATGAAGCTTGTGCTTTTGAAGGTGACAGAGGAGGCAGAGAGCCCCTTGGCGAGGGACAGCCTGTCCTCGCTGGGCCTCGTGTTCCGGGCTGAAAAAAGATGACCCACTTTCTTACCTGGAGCTGCAGGGCTGGCGAGGTCGGCCTGCCGCTGTCCCAGGCGCTCTCTGCCCACAGGGGCACCACGTGACTCTTTCCTCTCCCCGTTCCTGTCTCTGTAGCCACAGAGGGAGGCTTCAGGGCTACTGACCAGGGATGGGCGGACAGGCGAGCCAGGCGGAGACCTGGGATGGTGAGCTGGCAACAGGGCTGGAGAGATGGCGACAAAGAGAGGCTCAGAGGCAGAGGGACGGATGGGGACTTGGAATGGGAATTGGGTGGCAAGATGAGGCGGCACAGAGCAAGGCCCGGCCAGAGGCAGGCTCTGTGGCGTGGAAAGCAGGGGGGCCCCCCCGGGAGACAGGTCCCACTAAGAGGTGCCGTTTGCCCCTTCGGACAGCTGGGGAGCCTTGGAGCCGCCAGGCGCCTGGGGCTCTCCTCCCAAATTACCCCAAACCCCGTGGGTCTCCCCAGGGGTTCAAAGTCCCCTCTGCTCTCTCTCCCTTACCAGGTCTGACGGTGCCTCTCCTGCTCACACGCCTGCACGGCTCCCCGTTTCCCTCCACCGTGGAGCTGCGCCTCAGGCGTTCTGCGGGGGGATGGTCTCGTGGAGCCAGCAGAACAAGTGAATACTAATGACGCTTTTCAAAAATCCTTACCACCGATTTTTAGAGAGAGTGGAAAGGGCGAGGGGGAGGGAGAGAAACATCGATGTGAGAGAAGCTTGGCAATTGGTGGCCTCCCACACGCACCCTGACCGGCCAGCGCTCTAACCATTGGTCTGATAATGTTTTAGGTCCTGTGTCTAGCCCTGCATCCAGCCCTGGATGTGGATCAGCTCTTGGACCCCCACGGCTGGCTGCACAGTGAGGAGGTCTTAAGTCCAAGACCAGTCTCCTGTAGCCCTGGCTGACTGCAGAGGGAATGCCTGGGGACTTCAGATTTATGCGGGGGTGGGGGGATTGGGGGGATGAGTGGGTGGGTGGGTGGGGCGGGGGGGGGGGTGTCTCAGACTCACCCTTAGCCACAAGCTCTGTGCCTTTAGCAGGCAGCAAACACGCAGGAGGCTAGGGCGTCCCCTGGTGGCCACAGCGGGACGCAGAGGCGGGAGCTCTTCCCCCCCCCAAAAAAAAAATTAAAAACATATTTTATTGATTTTTCACAGAGAGAAAGAGAGAGGGATAGAGAGTTGGAAATACCGATGAGAGAGAAACATCAATCAGCTGCCTCCTGCACACCCCCCTCCTGGGGATGTGCCCGCAACCATCGTAGGTGCCCTTGACTGGAGTTGTACCTGGGACCTTTCAGTCCACAGGCCGACGCTCTATCCCCTGAGCCAAAGCGGTTTTGGTTTTGGAAGAGGTTAGAGCTCTTATTCCCCTCCTCAGCCTCACTTCCTCCCTGGGGGTGGGGCTCAGGTAAAGATCCCGATCAGGCAGGTACCACCGAGCCCCAGGTTGGTGGGGGGAAAATGAGCACGACTGGCCGAGGGGGGTCAGTTTTCACGGCTCCTTCTCCTCTCCCTACACCAGCCTCTTCAGAAATTTTTCAAAACAAAATTAAAAATTTTTAAAAATATATATTTTTATTGATTTCAGAGTGGAGGAGAGAGGGAGAGAGCAAAAGAAACAGCAATGACGAGAGAGAATCATTGATCAGCTGCCTGCTGCATGCCTCCGACTAGGGACAGGATCGAGCCCTTACTGGGAATCCAATCGTGACCTCCAGGGTCAAAAATCAAGGCTTGAGCCGAAACCGGTTTGGCTCAGTGGTAGAGCGTTGGTCTGTGGACTGAAAGGTCCTGGGTTCGATTCCGGTTAAGGGTATGGACATTGGTTGCGGGCACATCCCCAGTAGGGGATGTGCAAGAGGCAGCTGATCGATGATTCTCTCTCATCGATGTTTCTAACTCTCTATCCCTCTCTCTTCCTCTCTGTAAAAAATCAATAAAACATATTTGTAAAAAAAAATATTTTATTTTATTGATATTTTACAGAGAGGAAGGGAGAGGGATAGAGAGCTAGAAACGTCGATGAGAGAGAAACATCAACCAGCTGCCTCCTGCACAACCCCCACTGGGGATGTGCCAGCAACCAATGTACATGCCCTTGACCAGAATCGAACCTGGGAACTTTTAGTACACAGACCGATGCTCTATCCACTGAGTCAAACCGGTTTTGGCACATTTAAAATTTTGGAATAATTTTAGATTTACAGAAAATTTGCAGAGATAATACAGAGTCCCTGAATAGCCTCACCAAGCTTCATCCATTGTTAGCATCTTATATACCACTAGAGGCCTAGTGCATGAAATTAGTGCCCGGGGTGGGGTGGGGTGGGGTGGGATCCCTCAGCCTGGCCTGCACCCTCTCGCAACCCAGGACCCCTTGGGAGTGTCCAGCTGCAGGTTTAGGCCCAATCCCACATTGGGCCTACACTGGCAGTCAGACATCCCTCTCGAAATCCAGGACTGCTGATCACCCCTAACCACTCTGTCTGCCTGCCTGATCGCCCCTAACCGCCTCTGCCTCAGCCCTCACTGCCACGGCTTCATCCGGAAGGACATCTGGAATGACCTCCAGAAGGTCGTTCAGTTGTCCAGTCTAATTAGCATATTATGCTTTTATTATTATAGATGATTCCTTTGTCAAAACTAGCAAATTAACCTTAGTATATTCTATTAACTAAACTCCAGGTTTTATTTGATTTACCCACTAAGTGTTTTTCTGTTCCAAGATCCAACCCAGGATTCTGCATTGCATTTAACCCATCAATTGTTTCTGATGTGTCCGTGTACATCTGCCCGTGGGAAGCTGCTGGAAGGGGAACTGATGGGTCGAATGGTATTTGCACTTTAATGGTGAGAGTCTAGGAAACTGCCCTGGGCCGTTCCACCTGTGCTGCGTGGGATTGCTTGTTTCCCCACAGCAGTGCCCACACAGTGTATTTGCAGACGCTTAACCTATTTTTGTTTTTATCTTGGCCAAAGTAGTTGGTGGAAAGTGGTACCACGTTGTTGTTTCCATTTGCATTTCTTTTCTAGGAGCGAGGAGCCGGGTGCTTTGTTGGCATGTTTCCGTGAACTGACTGTTCATGTTCTTTGTCATTTTTCTATAGGTTATATATATATATTTTTTGCTTAATTTATAAGAGCCCCTTACATAATATGGAAATGATTCCTGGGTATGAAAAACAGCAACAATCTGAATGAGTCTTTCTTTTCTTCCAAATGATTTTCTAGCTAGCTGTTTAGACATCGGAAAGTTCAGTTCATTCTTTTGGGTCTTCTATACATAAAACCATACCACCAGCAGGTAATATTATTAGGCTTAATTGTTTCTGATAATGCCAACCAGAAATTATAAGGAAACATCACACAAACTCAAACTCAGACTCCACAGAATGACTGGCCGGGGCTTTTAAAAAATGCAATATTATGAAAGGCAAAGACACTCCGAGGAAAGTTCCAGAGTAAAGCAGATGACAGCAACTTGACAAATAGTGTGTGAGCCAAAATGCCCCTTTGTTATAAAGGACTTTATCAGAACAGTTGGCAAAATCTGCTTGAGGCTTGCAGATTAGATAACAATGTTTTATTGATGTCCATTTCCTGATTTTCACAATTGTGCCATGACTATGTGAGAGAATGTCTTTGTTTTTAGGAAACACGAACTCAAATATTTATGGGTAAAGAGATCATTTCTGCAAGTTTTTCATAAAGGTAGGAAGGGAGGGAGGAAGGGAAGGAGAAATGGAGGGAAGGAGGGGGAAGGAAGGAGGGAGGAAGAAGAAGAAAAAGAGGAGGAGGAGGAGGAGGAGGAGGAGGAGGAGAAGGAGGGGCAGAAAGAGGAGGAAAAGGAAGAGAAAAAGAAGGAGGGGGAGGAGGAGGACAGCAAAGCTGGTCAAAGTTACCATCTGTGGAATCTGGGTAAAAGAGTGCCCAGGGATCCAATTTTTCTGTAAGTCTTACATTATGTCAAATATAAAGGTAAAATCCAAAAAAATAATATGAAATTGCACCACATAAAATTATTTTAATTATTTTTTACCTTATATAAAACAGTGCTTTCATATGATTCAACCTATACGCTCTCTTTCTCGTGTCCAATATTTATATCTCTTGTTTTTCTTGTCTGATTGCATGGTCAGTCCCGCCAAAACAATATCAAACACTTGACAGTGGTTCTCTTTACCTTGTCCTGAATTTGATGGCCCTTTCAGAACCTTTACTCATTCGATCCATTAGTACGGTGAATCTTATTGACGAACTTCGGAATAGTGAACCATCCCTGCTCCTCAGGTAGTATAAGCCTCCTCTGATGTGACATATTTTAAAAAGTGTAACTCGGTTTTCTCTGCTAAAACACCATTGGGGAGTTTCGCACCACCCTACAGGAAGAGGGGCCTGCCGTTTTCTCCTTGTGCTGCCTTTGCCAGTTCGTGGTGTCAGGGAAGCCCACTCTCCACACACGACTCCAATCACTCATCTCACAAAGTAAACCGAGGCCCAGGGAGGAGAAGTGACCGGTGCGGCCGCCCCCAGGCCAGGCCTGGGCCTTCAGTCCCCGTCTGTGGGACGAGGGCAACACGATCGACGGTTAGCGGGGACTCCAGTCCCAGGCCAGCAACATCGCAGTGGGCGTTTAAATGGACCGGTTCCCTGTCTGCAGGAGGAGCTCAGGATGGCGGGGAGAGAGGACGGCGCCTCCTTGGTTTCCGTTCAGAGCGGCGGGCTGCAGCTGAGCGTTGATGGGCACGGACTGGGCACCTCCTCCGGGGCGGGCACCCCCCTGGCCGGACTCACCCGTGTGCGCGCCGCCGGCAGCCCCCCGAGGGGGTGGGGCGAGAGCGCGGGCGGGGCCGGGGGCTGGGCCGCTGTCGCGACCCCGAGCGGGGCCGGGGGTGCGGCAGTCTTCGCTGGGCGTCCATCTCGGCTTCCAGGGCTTTCCTGCCGGCAGGGAGGAGGGGCCGGTGAGAACGTGGACCCCGCCCTCTGCCCCCCCCCCGCCCCCTCTCCCCAGCACTCTTGCTCCTTTCCTGGGAACCCCAATGCTCAGGGTCCTAATCCTTTCTCCGCCCCCGGCCATGCCCGGGACCCCTACCCCGAAGCTCCGCTCCAGATCCCCGGCCCCTCCCTCGATACATCTTTTCCCGGCGCCCTCCCATCACCTCCCCAGGGCGCCCCCATATGCGTCCGACCCAAAGAACCCAGGCCTCCAGCGTGCCGGGCCCAACCCGGGGATTCCCTCTCCCGACGCGCCCACCCCGCTCCCCACCCCAGGTTCCAACTGCTGGGCACCCGCTCCCCATCCCAGGTTCCGGCTGCTGGGCACCCCGCTCCCCATCCCAGGTTCCGGCTGCTGGGCACCCCGCTCCCCATCCCAGGTTCCGGCTGCTGGGCACCCCGCTCCCCATCCCAGGTTCCAGCTGCAGGGCCCCCCGCTCCCCATCCCAGGTTCCAGCTGCTGGGCACCCGCTCCCCACCCCAGGTTCCAGCTGCAGGGCACCCGCCCGGGTTCTCCCGAGGCCCCGCCCCCCGTCACTCACACGCGCTCGCGCAGAGCCGCCTCCCGGGTCGCGCAGGCTCCGCCCTCGGCCTCGGCCGCGCGCGCGCGCCGCCGCTCCTCCTCCAGCAGCCGCGTGGCCTCGGCGGCCGCCGCCTCCCTCCGCGCCAGGGCCTCTGCGGGCGGGCCAGCGGCAGGGTCAGGCGGGACCCCGCGCTCCCGACCCGGCGCGTGCCGGCGGCGGGGGTCACAGCCTGCCTGCGGTCCGCGGGCTTTGCTTTATTTGAATTACGCTTGTGTGCGGTTTCCATGGCCTTTACGTGCCGCTTGGTGTTCTCATAGGTTGGCGCTGCCTTTGGAAGTCGTTTGACATATTTTGTTGCATTTTGCGGTTTTTTGTTTGTTTTTGTTTTTTTTTTGTGACCTGTTGCATGCTAGGTGCATTTCTTTCATACGTTTTCGCATTCATTTGCACGTGGTTTGCGTTACGTGTCCACCCGTGCTTGTAACCAGGAAACTAGGCTCCTCCCACCTCTGGCCTCCCCGCTCAGCACCCCTTCGCCCCGACACACCTGTCAGCGCCCCGTTCTCGGCGCCCATCTGGGCCCCCTGGGCCTTGGCCTCGTCCATCTCCGCCTTCAGTGTCTTCAGTTGGGTCTGAAGCCGGCTCTGCAGAGTGGAGGGGACGTGAGGGGAGTAACCTGGGAGTGCAGAAGGAGTGGATTGGCCCCGCTCTTTCTAGGGGAGACTGAGGTGACCCCGATGGTCCCTGAGCTTTGTTGGAATGTCCTTTGGGGTGCTGCAGTTGTAAAGCACGTCTGGAAGACCGCAAGGTGACAGCTGCCTGCCTGGAGGGAGGTCTCCTAGGTCCGCCGCCCCCCAAGCCATGGGGGATGCGGAAAGGGTTTGGCTCTGCAGTCAGACTGTGGCTCCCATTCCAGCTGCCTCTAGACCTGCCAACGGGCGGTTAGAACCAACACCAGCCCCCGTGGTTGTTGGCAGTGATCGCATTTGTGAGCGGTTTGCCACCTCTCGGGGACACTCTGCCAAGCAACTAGCCTGGCCTTCGAGCGCCTTCCATGCGGAGGCAAAGCCAGAATTGGAACCAAGGGCAGGCTGCTCTTAGCTTTGGCTGCCCCACACCCTTCCCTTGGGAAGGCAGGAAGGGGGCGAGGGGTCTGTTTTGAATTTTAAAAGTCACACACAGCCCAATCCCTGCTGGGCTCGGTACATAGAGGTACACAGTAGTTACTACATGTGAATCGTTGGGTCTTGGAGGACGGGCGTGGTCCTTGTGAGGCCTGGGGGTGGGAAAGGTTAAGAAAGTGTGAAGGAGGCGGCCAGAGAACAAGGGAGGAGGACCTGGCTGGCACCTCCTCCAAGAAGCTAACTTTAGCCTCGTAATTACAGGTGACATGAATGTCCTTTTCCCAAAATAGGGCTGGGACTGGCTCGGAGGGAGGGGGCTGTGGAGTGCGCACTTGGGGGGAAGGAAAAAGCAGGTCCTCCCCAGGTGGGCTCAGGGCTCTGGGGCTTCTCGACCAGCCACCGTTCCTCTGGCAAATCGCAGAGGACAGTGGGCCCTTCTGGGTCAGAAGGTGTCGCAAAGGATGACTGACAGGGTAGCAGCTGGGATGATGGTGTTATTCTCATTCTCAGGCAAGAATTGGGGAAATGCCTTGGCCAGTGTGGCTCAGTGGGGTGGGCGTTCTCCTGTGCACGGAGGGATGGCTGGTTTGATTTCTGGTCAGGGCGCATGCCCAGGCTGGGGCCTCACCCTCCAATAGGGGGCATGCAGGAGACAGCCATGTTGGGCTCTCACACAATGTTTCTCTCTCCCTTCCTCTCTCTTTAAAAATCAGCAAAAAATCTTAAAAAAAAAAAAAAAAGAATTGGGGAAACTGCCCTAGGCGGTTTGGCTCAGTGGATAGAGGACTGGCCTGCAGACCAAAGGGTCCTGGGTTCGACTCCAGTCAAGGGTTGCAGGCTCCTCCCCGGCCTGGGCCCCGGTCGGGGCTCTTGCAGGAGGCAACCAATCGATGTGTTTCTCTCACATGGGTGTTTCTCTCTGTCTTTCCCTCTCTCTTCCACTCTCCCTAAAAATCAATGGGAAAAGATCCTTGGGTGAGGATCAACAACAACAAAAGAATTGGGGAAACCAAGGCACAAGGGGGCATTCCTGTGTGGGTATGCAGATCCCCCCACCACATTCTGGATGCCCCAGCCCCCCACACTACCCACCTACCTGGCGGCCCTCACAGGCCCTGAGAGCCTCCTCCAGCTCCCGATGGACACCCTTGGCCTGGTCCAGCTGCCTGGCCAGAGCCTCCTCGCGGAGGGCAGCCTCTGCCAGCTGTCGCTGCAGCTCCTGGACCTCCAGCGTGGGGTCCCCCCCGGGGGGCACCGTGGCGTTGACTCCCAGCTCCAGCTCTGGGCAGTGAGAGCCCCTGGAGGCGGCGGCAGCCAGATTCCAGGCCAGCAGGGCCGCCCCGGCTGCAGCCGCAGCCAGGAACACAGCAGCCCCGCACAGGGCGAGCACTCGCCAAGCGTACCCCGGCTCCGGCCCGGGCTCGGCCATGCTGCTGTCCACATCTCAGGCCCGGAGACGGCCACGAGCATTTAATTGGCACCTTAGGACGCCAGGGACACCCACGGGTCCGCCCAGCCAGGGCGTGTTTCCCGAGTCCTTTGGGAGGGGTTGGGTCCTCACCAGGAGCCAGACCAGGCCTGGGGTCCTGCACTCCAGTCCCGCCTCTGCCTCTGAGTGCTCTTCTCCGAGCTTCAGTTTGCCCCTCTGTGAAGTGGGGGTGGCAGGAGGTCCTTAGGGCTTGGTGACCATCGCTTGGGCACATCCAGGCACAGGGGTCCTTGGCAATGTGCCAGGGGCAAATTGCCTCCATTCTGTTCAAGGAGAAACTGGGGCTGTAAGACTAAAGGCTACTCGACTGGCTGAGGTCCGCCTGGGTCAGGCTGTCATACATTCTTTGACCAACTCTGAGGGAAGATAGATGCGAGGGTGGACGGGCCACATCGCCCTGCTTATTCTCCACTGCGTCGCCAGGGGGCGATCTTACAACGTGAATCAGATCCAGGCCAGTTCACAAATCTCAGAATCAAATCTTCTCCTCCTCCACCCTCCTGCCTTCAACTCCTCCTGGCATTCCTCCATTTTTATTTTTATTTTTCATTTTTAAAAATAAATTTTTATTATTCAGATTATCACAATTGTTCCTCCTTCCCCCCCCCCCCATTGCTCCCCTCACCCAGTTCCCACCCCACCCTCTGTCCTTACACCACCACCACCACCACCACCACCACCCCCCCAGCTCCACAGTCCTCATCCCTAAGTGTACGATTTTTGGCCTATCTCTTCCCATACCTCTCACACCCTTTCCCCCTGAGAATGGTCAGTCCACTCCCTTTCTATGCCCCTGATTCTATTATATTCACCAGTTTATTCTGTTCATCACATTTCCCCCCCCTCTGGTATTCACTGAAAGTCTTATTTCTTTAGGATTTCACCCCAACCATTGTTTAAAAACCAAGTAACACACACCTGGGTGCGGGAGCTGGGAACTGCACCTCCCTCCTACTCACCACAGACAGCAGTGGGAAAGAGGGAGGAGGCAGGAGAGGTGGCTTACGTGAGATAGCAGCGGCAGTAAGGGAAATGGTGACGTCACAGAGCCAGCCTTCTCCTCCTGGCTGGAGCTCCTATGGCTTGCAAGTGGGGAGGGATGGGTAAAACCCACCCTGGGTCCTCCCTCTCCCCCACCCCTCCTCAGATAGCCTCCTTGGGGGCTCAACCCATTTCTTCCCGCAGGAGACTGAGGCACGTGGAGAGGAGGAAGTGGAAAGAGGAAGTCACAGGAGAGGCAGGGAGGTGGCATGAATGAAGGCAGAGGTGAGGTGTGGGCAAGGCCCCCGCTTGGAGGTCCCTAGGCACACACCACCCCCATGCCCATCCTAGGGAGAGATGAGGAAGCCGCACCATCATGTAGCATTTGGGGAGGTGAGGTGGAGATTAAGGCTGAGGGGCCCCAAAGTGGGCCAGAGCATGGGCCTCAGTCAAAGCCGTGCCAGTTGCTGTGCTCCGAGTTGTATTCCAGCTCAGCACCCATGCACTTGACACCATCCAGCAGCATGGGTGTGCCTTATAACCGTGGTTTTGAACTCTATATTCAGTAGTTTGCTTTCCTCCATTTCTTTCATTTGTGACCTGTTTCTTTGTCTCTGCATTTTGGCTGTTTCTCTGTGTTGATAGAGTGGCTTTGTGTGCTAGGTGTCCTCTAGAGTCCAGTGGCTCAGCCTCCCCAGTTACCTGAGGTGGACACTCTTGGTGCCCCTCTTTGTGGGCTGTGTGCACAGTCTTGTGGTAGGTAAGCCTTGGTTGTTGTTGGTGTCACTGGGAGGAACTGACCTCCAGGCCAATTGGGTGTGAGGATCAGCTGTGTTTATGCTGGGAGAACTTCTGTGCTGGAGACACCTGTATGAGAGAAGATTTGCAAAAGCCTCTGTGCTCAGCTTGGATGAGGCGAAGTCTCAAGGCAGAGTCAACAGCAATGGTTTTCCGTCAGCTCTGCCCTAAGAGGCCCCTGGGTCCCAGTGTAATCGCTTGCAATTGGTAATCGCTACAAGCACCTCTGAGAGAAAGTCGCCCTTGAGTTTCACCCGCTGCCAGACAGTCCAGTTTCTTCCCGAATGAGTCTGGGTCCCCAGAGTCTCGCCCGGAACTGAAGTTCAGAGCAGTTGGGATCTTTTGTTTCCCTCCTGATTGAGAAAGCCAGCCACGCACTCAGTTGCCAGCCCTCTCCACACGTGCCTCAGTACCCCTGCCTTCTGCAGCTCCTCTGAGCCTCAGTGTGCTTTTCTCTTTCCTTCCAGTTGTAGAATGTCCACTCAGCCAGCCTTCCTGTGGTTCTGGGTGATGTTCGTTTTGTCTTTTGGTTGTAGTTTTGAAATTGTTGTGCGAGGCAGCACTTTAGATGTTTACCTATGCTGCCATCTTGGTTTCTCCCCATTTTTATTTTTTACTCTCTGTTAATCCTCAGTCGAGGATATTTGTCCATTGATTTAAACATTTATTTTATTTATTTCAGAGAGGAAGAAAGAGGAAGAGTGAGATAGAAACATCAATGATGGGAGCATGCCCCACTGGCCCCTCAACCCGGGCATATGCCCTTGACTGAAACTGAACCCAGGACCCTTCGGTTCACCAGCCTACTTTCTACCCAAACTGGCTAGGGAAGGTCTTCCTCTGTTAAAGATGTTTTTTAAATCGATTTCAGAGAGGAGGAGGCAGAGAGAGAGAGATGAACATCAATGACGAGGGATAATCAGCTGCCTTCTGCACACTTCACACTGGGGATCAAGCCCGCAACCCAGGCATGTTCCTCTGACTGGAGTCAAACCCGGGACCCTTCAGTCAGGGCTGACGTTCTATCCACTGAACCAAATTGGCTGGGGCTCTTCCTCCATTTTTATCTCCTCCTCCCTACTCCCCCTTCCTTCTTTGCCTCCCACTTTGCCTCGCCCTTTACCCTTCCCCATTTCTAATCCATCGCCCTCTTACCCTCCTTCTCCTCCTCCTTCCTCTCCAAGGCCTGTGGTGCCCCTTTCATGTCCTTTCCTTCTCCTCGGCACGCTCCAGCCCTCCTGGGGGCTCTTCTGGCAAGCACCTTCCTGCCCCAGGGCCTTTGCCTTGGCTGTTCCCTCTGCCAGGGGGCCCTTATCTCCCTCACTCACCTCTATCCCTCCTCCTCCATTCATTGGGGTACGTTCTCCTCCAGAGCCCTCCCCTCCCCACTGCCTCAGGTTCCTCTTGATGATCTCCCAGCTCTGCTGTACTTCAATGTGGTGTTTGGCGGGTTCCCAGCCGCCTCCCCCGCCGGACTGACTGGATGAACCCCTAAAAAGCAAAGCCCACCTCTGCCTGGTTCCCACTGCCCCCGCCTGGGGCCTGGCACACAGGGGTTGGGCAGGACACGTGAGCTGAGAAAACACTGTGAACTAGAATCTCAGTGTCCTGACTCTCCACCCCTGCACTCCCCTCCCTTTTATTCCCCATGAAGAAATCAGAGCCCAGAGAGGCCACGTCTCAGGCCAGGAGCGAGGCAGCCGCTGGTCACTGCCCCATCCCTGAGGGACTTGGAACCCCTACAGACCTGCAGGCGTGAGCCCTGACTTCTCAACCCCTGGCTCAGTTGGCCACAGCCAGCCAGGGAAGGGGGCATTTTTAGGACGGAGAAACGTTTTCAATTGGGCCATGTGTCGGGGTTTGTGGGGAGACATTGAACAGGTCCAATTCCTCTTCTTGGGCTTTGGGGCCGGCAACACTGTTTTGGAACATCCTGGTAGCCCAGCTGGGAGTGGGAGTGGAGTGGGATCGGAGTGGGGAAGTGGTGAGGTCATGTGGCCCCGTGGAAGGGTTTGCTTCCTGGAAATCAAGGCAACAAGTCAAGGGTTCAATCTCCTGAGCAGCTGAGAACCCTGAGCAAGTCCAGAAACTTCTCTGGACCAGTTTCCTCATTTGTTAGGTGAGATACTGTGACCCCCATTTGTTTGGTGGGAGTGAAATGACTCAGGCAGGCTTTCTGAGCTCCCCCCGAACCCTCCTCCAGGCTGAGGATACAGAAGGGAGGGGCACCACACCTGGCCCTCTAGAGCAGAGGTTCTCACAGCATATGGCTCTGACCCCCAGGGTCACTGATAATTTCTCAAGGCAGCTCTTGTCACAACCTGGCCAGAGGGCAGGAGGAGGGTCTGGCACCTAGTGGGTGGAGGCCAGAGATACCGTGACCTCCTACCCACTCAGGGCAGCCCCCACCACACAGAGCACTCAGCCCAGCTCAGATGTCCACAGCGCAGAGATGGAGAAACCCTGCCCTACAATGTCAGAGTGAGGCAGGAGGAAATTGGCAAAGTCCATGCACAGAGAAATGGTCTGGGAGGAGGGAAGGTGTGAGCAGGGGAGGGGAGGGAAGGGGACAAAACGGCAGGGGAGCCTGTGGCAGGGAAGGTGTTTGGGGTCCCTGGGTGGACAGCAGGAGCCATAGAGGTGATCTATTGACCACCACTTTGGGGACTGCAGGATCTGAGGGCAGTGCAGAATTTTGGCCAGACGCAAGGGTCCTGACCCCAGTGCCCTGCACAGGAAGTCTCGTGGACAATAGTCAGGATCTCAGTAGAAGATGGAGGAAGTGAGATAACAGACAGGAAGGAATTGGGAGCATGTGAGTATCCAAGAGAGTGGGTGAAGGGTCCATCAGGATGATGGCCCTCCACTTTGGAGAAGCAGACTCCCTGGAGGTGGGGTTCTGCAGGATGCCTAAGAATTTGGGGGATGGCCGAAACCGGTTTGGCTCAGTGGATAGAGCGTCGGCCTGCAGACTGAAAGGTCCCAGGTTCGATTCCGGTCAAAGGCATGTACCTTGGTTGCGGGCACATCCCCAGTGAGGGGTGTGCAAGAGGCAGCTGATCGATGATTCCCTCTCATCCATGTTTCTAACTCTCTATCCCTCTCTCTTCCTCTCTGTAAGAAATCAATAAAATATATTTAAAAAAAAAAGAATTTGGGGGATGGAGGAGGGAAGCACATGGTGACAAATGCCTGGCCTGAGTGTTTCTGCAGATTCAGGTCTGGATCCCAGCCCCACACTTTCTGCCTTTATTCTTTTTTAATTGATTATTCTTTGTCAGAACCTGCCCATTGTCCTCATATTGAGGCATTGGTAGCTGAAGCAACATCCACCTGTCAATCTTATGGAACTCCTTGCTGATTGGCTATTATTGGATTTGCTTGCCTCTATGGGAAGATCCCAAAATCTTAATAAAAGGGATAGCAAGGCCAGACAGGTGTGTAGTCCTCCCAGTAGAGGTGGGCTCCCACCTGGCCCCCAATACCGCCAAATTAATATATGTTCTAGTCTCTTTCATTTGTGTGGGCCTCCTCCAGAATCTGCACCCGGAACCTGAACCCTGAACCACGTGGGATATGAAAAGGGTTCCTGCAGTTCTTTTCATTGATTGATTTTAGAGAGAGAGGGAGGGAGGGAGAGAAACATCATTTGGTTGTCTCACTCATTTATGCACTCATTGATTGGTTCTTGTCTGTGCCCTTACTGAGGATTGAACCGTGACCTTGGCATGCTGGGAGGACAAACCAAACAACTGAGCTACCCAGCCAGGGCTTAACTGAGTTTTAGAGAGAGAGGAAGAAGAAGGGAAGGGAGAGAGAAAGAGAGAGAAACATCTATGTAAGAGCAAAACCTTGATTGGCTGGATCCTGCATGCCCCCTATCTGGGAAGAAGCCGCAACCCGGGCATGAGACTTGCCCAGGAATTGAACTGGCAACCTTTTGGTGCTTGGGAAGATGCACAACCACCTGAGCCACACCCACCGGAGCCAGCCCTGCACTTTCCATGGGAGGGGATGGGGAACCCAGACAAGGTGTCCTTCTCCTCACAACCTCGGTTTCCATGGAAAAGGATGGGGAACAGGAGCCTCAGGAGAAGGTGAGGAGATAAGACTAGAATGCGGAGCTCTGAGGAGGCACTGATGGGGGTGGGGAAGGGTGAACAGTCCTTTAGGACGGATCTATCAGAGAAGAGAGTTGGGGAGGCAGTGAGGTGGATGGTACCTGCCCAACCCTGTGGGTTTCTGGGAACATTCCGGAGCAAGGTAGGCTGGGTGTAGACATCAAGGGGTCCTGGATGCTTGGAACTGACACAGAGGTCCTCCAGGAACTACAGAGTAAGTTCGTTCCCCCGAAAGGGGATCCTTATTTTGTGGAACCCAAAGACCCCAGAAAAAGTTTCCTTCCAGAAACCATGACAGCAAAGAACAGATGTCCCCTCTCAGTTCACGACCTGCTGGCTTGGAGGGGGAGGGGGGACAGCTTTGGGCCAACTTTGATGCTTCTCCACCTCTAAGGCAGCCCATGAACCACCCCTGACACCTGGCCCCGGCCTCCCCCATCCGTCCCCTCCCTACAACAGTGTTGCCCCTCTTGTCTGGCCAGGTCAGGGACCCCAGAGGCAAACAGGCGAGTCCAGGTGGTGGCCTAAGAGACAAGAAGGCCGAGTCAGGGCGGGATTGAGGCGACAGAACTCGCCCCAACCCCTCCATGAGCCTCATCCCACTCCTGTGAGGACCCCTCCCTCTGAAACCCACAGCAGATGGGTCTGGGCGTCTGTCACTCCTTGAGTCAATTATTAGGCAGAGATGGGGTTGAATGTTATGAAGATTTATTAGGATAGTGCTGGCCGAATGGGAGAGGGCACCTCTGGGGCAGGTTGTTATCTTTCCAAGATGAGAGGAGACTCAGAGAAGGAGCATGGACTGCAGTCTGCAGTTAATTCCCATGGCCCTGGGCGAACAACTCAGCCAGGTTAGAATGGCTTTGCCTGATCAGAAGAGAACATGACGGTTAGCAGACAGGAATAACAGGATGGCATAGCGGGTCCCCACTGTTCTATTTCTGCCCCAACAGCTCCTCACTGAGGTTCCTCTCCCTCCCCCCAAAGGCCTTCTCCTCAGCACCCAGCCCTCCTCCCCCAGGCAGGCCACCACCCAGGCCCTGACTGTCCCCAGCTCCTCCCATCCCTCTCCAGTCCCCCTCCTCACCTGCAGGCTTCCTGGCACCTCAGGTCAGCAGGGCCTGGAGGCTCAGGGTCAGGAGCACAAGGACTGTCAGGCCAGCAGGGGCCACGGAGAGCCGGAGGCTGATCCCAGAGTTGGGGACACACTTGGCAGAGACCAAGGCCTCATTCTCTTGTCTGAGGAGAGATGGGCACAATCAGCAGGCTGCCAGGCCTGGCTCCACTGGTGCTGGGCTCGAAGGCCCTCCACATCTGCTCTCCTTCCTCACCAACCACTGGGCAGGAGAGGGGCCGGTTGCTCCCAGGGTTGGGTCACTGGAGGGCCAAGCCTGGGACTCCAACTTTGTCCCCAGGGCAACGGGAATTTTCGGAGCCAAGGGGACCCTGGGTCTAGGGGTTGGGAGGAGGAAGGGGCGTGGCCTGGGTGTGTGGGTGTCCTGACCTTAGTTGCTCCAGCTCTGCAGACTTGTCCTGCAGCTCCTCGGATTTCTTATCCAGCTCCATGGATTTCTCCTGTAGCGACTGATTCAATGACTTGATCTGCTCTAAGGAGGGACAGAGAGCTTATGGCCACCATAGCCATGCCCCTCCACTGGCCCCACCTCGGGAGAGGACCCCACCTCTAGCCCGCCTTCATTTGGGGAGTGCACCTTCGAAGTCTGGCATGCCCGCCCCTTCCTACTTCCATTGGACTGGGTCCTGTCCCTCTCGCCAGACCCCAATCCCGAGGCCCTCTCCCTCCCTCCTCTTCACACCTGACCTGCTCCTGCAAACTCCCTACTGGAGTCAGGGCCTGTGTTTTCCTCACCTTGAAGCTTCTGCACCAGCTCCTGTTGCTTGCGGCCCCCTGCCTTCTCCTCTTCCAGGGAAATCTTCAGGGTCTCCTGGGATGCCAGGGAGGAGTCAGGGTGTTGGAAACTGGGGCTCTTATCCCTGGTGGGGTTGGCTGCTGTCCCTGGGCCCTGCCTCCTCCCCAGGCCCAAACCCCTTTCAGGATTCCTTCCAACCCTCTCTGAACCTGTCTCCACCCAGAAGAATGGCCACAACCTCCCACCCTCCCAGGGAGTAGTTTCTCCAAATGGAAATTTCTAGCGCCCTCCACCCCCCCACTCCTGCACACACAGGAAATTGGAGGCTCTCTTGGCACAAAGCCTAGGAGAGATTTCCAGATCTTCTGGGCTATTGTCCAAGAAGAGTTAGAGTCCCCCCAAGCCCAGAACACATGAGATTTCTGGACCCACATTCTATGTCCCGTGGGAGCTTCAAGGGCCCCATACCAAGACCCAGTTGACATGCTGCCTCTCAGGGATGCAGTGGGAGTATCAAGGGCCCTGCCTGGCCCTGGCCGGGTAGCTCAGTTGGTAAGATCGTCATCCCAATGTGACAAGGTTGTGAGCTCAAGCCCTGGTCAGGGCACATACTGAGAATCCACCGATGAGTGCATCAATACGTGGAACAACAAATCAGTGTTTCTCTCGCTCTCTCCCTTCCACTGTCTAAAATCAATGAATAAAAATAAAAATAAAAAAGCCCCCTGCCTTCTTCAGAGTGTGGTGGGGTGCCCATCCCCACCTCAGAGGGGATTTCTGCTTCCCTGTGACTGTGCCCAGGGGGAGTCCCCAGCTGCCCTAGACCAGGGTCCTGGAGTTTGGAGATTCATCCACATGTGACTGGGGATACTGAGGCCCCTTTTTGGGTGCTCTGGGGTCCCACGCTGGCACCCCAGAGGGACTTGAGCTTCCCAAACCCTGGTGGGGAAATCCAGGCTCCCCGTGGAGGGGCCTATGGGTAGGTTCAAGGTCTATCTCGACCTCCAGCTGGACCCTGGGGTCCCCAGCACCTGGGCCCTGGGATCGTCCCAAGCACAGGGCCTCTCTAGGAGGGGCAGTCACTTACCACAGTCTGGTTGCAAGTGGCAGCTTGGGCCTCCGTCCCCCGCAAGGCGTCCTGGGCCTGGGTGACCTCCAGCTCCAGGAGGTGGGTGTTGTTTCGACACTCCTGCTCAGCTCGGAGGCCGTCCTTGCAAGCTGGGCAGTTGGCCTTGGCAGCGAACACGCCCACTGCCACAGACAGAACCACCACCAGTATGCCCAGCAGGATCCCCACAATCCACACCCGCCCTGGCAGCTTGGGGTCCCCCAGCTTCTTGGGGTACTCATCCATGGCCACCGGAGTGTGGCAGTAAAAAGTGGGTGCCATCCCGAGGGATTCAGGGAAGCCTGGGAGGGAGTCCGGGGAGAAACCTAGAACTTTCTCCTTGCTGGGGCTGCCCCCTTATTACCATAGGACCTATGCTGACCAATGAAATCTTCCAAAACCGGACATCTGCAGGAAAAGGACAGTTTATCTTTCACTTTCATTTCCCAGAAATGAGGTGAAGTTGTTGCTGCTACATTATTGGCTTAGTCCTTCAGGGCCGGCTGCTGGCCCGTGAGCGCCTGTGGGAGAGGACACCCCATCGTAAGGCCCTGCCCTTCTCCTGTGCTCCTCAAGGGGACAGAGGCAGTGACCGGACGCCTAGGGCATGCGTGCTGCTGGCTCAGGGGACTCCAGGGGCCAGGAAGGGTGTCGGAGGAGGAATATCCTTCTGCCTGGACCGCTTAAAGCCACTCGGCAGCCACGGGACCAGGATGGGATGCTCGTGCTGAAGAGTCCCCAGGGCGCTGGTGCAGCCCCTGAGCAGGCGCCTCTCTCCCAGACCAGGACCCCGGGTGCAAGGACACAGCCATGGGGCAAGCGGACCCGTGTGAGCTGAGCTGTGCCAGCCTCACACCACAGGGCCAACGCGGACCAGCCCTGCGGGTCAGGGTCCAAGGCTGTGAGCGAGCACCCTGCCTCCCTGTGGGACTCTGGGCAAGCAAGGCCCCCGCTGCCTCAGTTTCCACGGGGCTGTAAAATGGGGGTGATGATGACAGAAACATTTTCCTGCCCCCCTAATTTTGCAACTAAGGCCAGTGCCTTCCTCCCCTCGCCCTAGTCCTGGCCCTGCGGACAGAAAGTTGTGGGTTTTCCCTGTAAATCGGTGATGCCACCATTCTTCTGGGCTTCGCTCAGGTTAAGGTCCAAGCACTTGTGACTAAGTGTGATGGGCAGCGAGGGCGTGGAATCTCAGGGAACGTGATGAGCCGGAAGAGGCGGGTGTTGTGATCTCGGACGAGGAAGCTGATGGCGCTCCCATGCCGTGGGTCCCCTTAATACCAGGAAAAGCGAAGCACAGTGTGGGGGTGGAAAACACATTTTCCTTCCCCTTTCTAGTTGTTCTGGCTGGACTCCTAACCCAGTAACACCAGACAGGGTAAGAGGCACCAACAGCCAGCTTGCTTGCAGGTGACATGTCACCACACATGACAGCTTCATCACATATTTGTGTTGTGCCATGGGAGCCCCAGGGCAGAGGGGCAGTGGGGGCCCAGGTGCCATCCAGAGCTGAAGAGAGGGGGAGCCATGTGCCTGCACGTGGGGAAGGGATGTCTGCTGGGCCAGCTGTAACCTGGGACTTGGGTCCACAGGGCCTTGCTCGTGTCCTCTCTGTCCTTCCCACCGCGTCCACGTCAGGCCACAGAGGCCTGTGATGGGCTCCCCTCTGGAGCAGGCCCTCTTCTCACCCCTCTCAGGCCGTTAGGGAGAAAGAAGGGCAGGGTTCTTCCTGAGGCCGTTGTTTCCTGAACGTCACAGCTTAAACAGGCAGTATCTCCAATGGCGTATTTGGGGTGGTACCCTGTGCTCCCCTCAACAGGAACAACCCCAGCCAACACGGTTTCCCCAGATTCAGGGAATGTTTGTGATAAGAGAATATACTCCCACCTAGCTTTTATTTTTTTAAAAATATATTTTTGATGTTTTTTACAGACTGAAAGGGGAGAGGGATAGAGAGTATGAAACATCCATCAGCTTCCTCCTACACACCTCCTGGTGGGGATGTGCCTGCCACCAAGGTACATGCCCTTGACCATAATCGAACATGGGACTCTTCAGTCCTCAGGGCGACGCTCTATCCACTGAACCAAACTGGTTAGGGCTAGCTTTTATTTTTAAATATATTGTTATCGATTTCAGAGAGGAAGGGAGAGGGAAAGAGAGATAGAAACATCAATGGTGAATGAGAATCATTGATTGGCTGCTCCCTGCACATCCACTACTGGGGGTCGAGCCCTCACCAGGGGCATGTGCCCTTGACTGGAATCAAACTCTTCAGTCCACAGACCAGTGTGCTATCCACAGAGCCAAACCAGCTAGGGCTACAACCTAGTTTGTTATTTTTTAAAAATCATCATTGTTGCCAAAGCCGGTTTGGCTCAGTGGTAGATCGTCGGTCTGCGGACTGAAAGGTCCCGGGATCGATTCCGGTCAAGGGCATGTACATTGGTTGAGGGCACATCCCCGATAGGGGGTGTGCAAGAGGCAGCTGGTCGATGTTTCTCTCTCATCGATGTTTCTAGCTCTCTATCTCTCTCCCTTTCTCTCTGTAAAATATCAATAAAATATATATTTTTAAAAAATCATCATTGTTCCTATTATTACAGATGTTCCTCTTTTTTTCCTCCAGAGTTCCCCCTCCACCTGGTTCCCACCCCACTCCAGGCCTTTCCACTGTCCCCCGCCCCCCACTGACCGGGTCCATAGGCGTAAGCTCTTTGTCCAATATCTTCCTGCAGCCTGGACAACCTCTTCCCCCTGAGAATTGTCAGTCTGCTCTCTTTCCAAGCCCCTGATGATTCTATTACATTCACCAGTCTGTTTGTTCATCAGTTTTTTTTTATACATTTGATTTTTAGGTTCACTTGTTGATAGATATGTATTTGTTGTCACTTTGTTGTCCATAACTTTTTTTCTTTACCTTGTTCTTCTTCTTCCTCTTCTTAAAGAATACCCTTCAGCATTTCATGTAATACTGGTTTGGTGGTAATGAACTCCTTTAGCTTTTTCTTGTCTGTGAAGCTCTTTATCTGACCTTCATTTCTAAATGACAACATTGCTGCGTAGAGTACTCTTGGTTCTAGGTTCTTGCTATGGATCACTTTGTATATTTATTGCCACTCCCTAAAATGCCCTTGGTATTTTAATTATGATGTTTCCTGGTGTGGTCCTCTTTGGATTCCTCTTGTTTGGGGTTCTTGGTGATTCCTGGACTTGTAAGTCTATTTCTTTCACCTGGTGGGGGAAGTTTTGGGTCATTATTTCTTCAAATAGGTTTTCAGTATCTTGCTCTCTGTCTTCTTCTGGCACCCCCATAATTCTGATGTTGGTACGCTTGAAGTTGTCCCAGAGGCTTCTTACACTATCTTCATATTTTTGGATTCTTTTTGCTTTTCTGGTTGGGTGTTTTTTTGATTCTTGGTATTTCAAATCTTTGACTTGATTTTTGGGATCCTCTAGTCTGCTGTCAGATATCTGTATATTATTTTTTATTTTAGTCAGTGTATGCTTAATTTCTGATTGGTCCTTTTTCATAGCCATGAGGGTCTCACTAAATTTCTCAGAGGTTTCTAGAAGATTCTTGAGTAACATTATAGCCATGGTTTTGAACTCTATATCCAGCATTTTACTTTCATCCATTTCTTTCATTTGTGACTTGTTTCTTTGTCTCCACATTTTGGCTGTTTCCCTATGTTTGTTTCTATGTACTGGGTAGCTGATAAGTCTCAAGTTGCTAGTTGGCCATGTGTGGTTGGTGTTCCATAGGGCCCAGTGGCTCAGCCTCCCCAGCCACCTGAAGTGGATGACTTTGGTGCACCCCTTTGTGAGCTGTTTGCACAGTCTTGTTGTAGTTAACCCTTGATTTGTTGTTGGTATCCCTGGGAGGAATTGACCTCCAGGCCAATTGTCTGTGGTGACCAGCTATGTCTACACTGGAAGATCTGCTGTGCAGGAGACACCCTTTGGGGCAGGACTTGCTTCAGTGGGGCTTTGGTGCTCACAGAGTCTGCCCCTTGAGTGTGTCTCTTATGGATGTGAAATGTTGTAATTCGGTATGGTGTCACTGTGACAACTGGGTCCTCTGGCTCTTGGATCTCCAAGGAGGTGCAAGGTCAGCCACTATCTGGGGCTGCCCAGCAGGAGCTATAGAGACACCTGTAGATTCCTCCTCTTTGTATGGGGTTTGGAAGAGGCTCAGCTGTGAAGCAAGGCAGGCTGCTGCTGTCGAGCCTTGGACCTTATTTTGGAAGCTCTGGGGCTCTCTGTCCCAGCTGCAGTTTGACAGGTTTTAGAAGGAGAAAGCACAAGCTATTCATCTGTAAAAGCTGATGCACACAGCTGGGGTGGGGTCCCTGGGAATCACCAGGGCAGAGCCAACAGCAATGGCTGCCCGTCAGCCCTGCACCCGAGAGGCCCCAGGGTCTCTGTGTCCCGCACGCTTGTGCAGGGACAATGATCTCTGCGAGCGCCTCTGAAAGCCGCCCTCACAGTCTGAGGCCAGACACTCTAGTTTCTCCCCGTATGTGTCCGGGTCCCCCAGAGTCTCTCCCGGAACTGGAGTTCAGGCCAAGCGGGAGCTTGTATCTTCCTCCTGATTAAAATTGCAGTTCATCCAGGTTGCATGGCACCATTAGGTGGGCAATGGAAGGCTGTGTACCGCCTTTTCCTGAGCCTTCTGTGAGCACAGTAAGTGCTCCTGGGTAGGGATCTTAGTGGGGCAAAGGAACTTGGTGTGGGACAGAAAATGTAATGTCTTACCTGGGAGAGGGAATGCTCCAGCTGTCCTAGCCAATCAGCTACAGCCACTTGCCCATCAATGGAGGTCGATAGTGTCTCAAGTTGAGTTTTAGTTAACGGAAGGCGAATGACATCCAGATAGAGTCCTGCAAGTTTTGTACAGCGCTGCCTCCCACCGAGAATTAAAGAGTAAACCAAAGCTAGGTAAGGGGAGAAGGTGTTGGAGGGAGTATGAGAGCAAAACAGCCGTTCAATGCACCCAGCTCAGGTACCACTTGTCCTATAAGTCCTGTAGGTGAGGGCCTGGCGGGAAATAACATTAGTTGAAGACATCATTGGGGAGAGATTCTATTCAAATATCCTGTGCTGAGAGCATCCTCCACCAAGTGGTGTTCTTTATCCCTTCTTGGGACAGCTATCCAGGGGCATTTAAGGCTGGATCCCCTTTTAGGATGTTGAACAGGTTTTATAATTTCACTGTGGGAATACCTAGCACTGGTGGTATCCAATTTCTATTCCTAGTAACTTTTGAAAGTCATTTTGGGTTTTCAGTTCCCTGTGGTCACAGGTAACCTTTTGGGGTCTGATGGGTCTTTCAGTGAAGACAGCCTAGATAATTCCATGGTTTTGTCATCCATACCTAAGCAGGGGCTACTAAAGGGCCTCTCGAGGCAGTTTCCTTCTCCCCCGAAGAGGACATACGTTATAGCAGGTCCTTATCAGGGGCTGTGAAGAGTGCCATCCACGTGATGAACACTCTTTCCAGCAGGCACCACAAGTGCCTGGTGTGTGTGGTGCCGGCACAGAGTCGGGCTGGTCAGCATCCCCTATGGGAGGACCTTCCAGCGACATCTCTGGGCGGGCTCTTCACTGTTAATCAAAGGAAGAGAAAATGCAAATTTCTCCTGATCTTGGAGCGCTGAAGGGCTGCTATAGAAGCAATCCTTTAAATACATGATGATAATGGGCCGGTCTTGAGGGATCACGGCCGGAGATGGACGTCCAGGTGGGAGAGTACCCATGGGTTGAATATTGGCATGCATGGCCCTTGAATCCTGCAAGAGCCGCCACTCGTTAGAAGGGTCTCCGTGTCCTAAATTCAACTGTTCTTTTACTACTGGATGGGCTTGTTGTAATTTTTCTCCCTTTAGGGGTCAGTGTTGTACCTAAATAGGGGTTTTGTTTAACCAAGTCAAGAGTAGGGGAGGTAAAAGCACAGTGACCACTCCTAAAAAGGCATCTGTAACTGTGAAAGGAGATCACGTCCCCACAAATTGGCTGGAATCTATAAGATTTTGCCCAGCTGGCCCTTTACAGCGCATGGGCCGAGAGCGTTGTGAGGTCTGGGAAACTTCTGTTCCCACTCTCCTCTGACCTTGGTTCACCGGAGCCATGAGGAGGGCCAATGGAGGCGACTACGTACAGTGCAATAGGCCCCAGGAGCTATGAATCCGCTGAATCTTTTCCCTTGGAGTTCTTTCGTGAGAGAGGATGTTCTCTTGGAATTGGTTCCAATAAACCCCTAGCTCTCCAGTACTACCAATCCCCACTAGATTTCCCTCCTTCCTAGAGCTTTCTGGACCCAAATACGGTAGTAACAAGAGTTGCATGATCTTAGTTTTCAAGGGGAAAATATGCAGCTCCTTGCATGTCATGAGCACCTGGATTTCTCTCTGGGATTCACTATCAATGACTCTGATGTTACAGTGACTTTTTTTGAGTTAAGGCTGGAGCGCCCCAAAATAATGCCTACCACGCCCAGTGGTTGTGGCCCCCAAGTCCCCATAGGGACCCTTTTAGGGTCATCCCCTTTCTTTATTTTATTATTTTATTTTATTTTTCGTCCCCTTTCTTTAGAATCAATCCTGTTGGAGTAAGTCCAGTCCTGCGCTCCCAGTGGTAGCGGCTCGGAGGGAGTAAACAGTGGATTTCCCATCTGCCCTAGGAAGGCCACCCGTGCCCCGGTGTGTTGGACGTTTCCCTGCAGTGGTGGTAGAGGATTGCCACGTTTGCCAAATTTTGATTTGCATTGGTTGGCCCGATGATGCCCCTTATGGCAACGGGGACAGCAGATGGGGGTGAGAGTTCTCAGAACAGGAGGCTGCTATTTGAGCTTTGCAGTCCTTTTTAAAAGGTCCCGGTACCCACATCGATAGCATTTGGAATCTGTTTTGCTTTTATCCTCTGCCTGGAGAGCCGTGGCCAACATGTGAGTGTGGTGGGTGTCCCTTCCTACCAGCAGACAAGCCCTGGTAACTTCCCCCAGCCGTGGTGGCCTTTCCCCTGATGGGCTGCACAGACTTTTGACAGACAGCATTGGCGTTCTCACATGCCAGTTGCAACAAGAGACTATCCACAGCCTGACTGCCAGCAAATAGATTGGGTAAGGCAATTTACAAAGTCAACATAAGATTCCTAGAACCCGCCGAAACCGGTTTGGCTCAGTGGATAGAGCGTCGGTCTGTGGACTGAGAGGTCCCGGGTTCGATTCCGGTCAAGGGCATGTACATTGGTTGCGGGCACATCCCCGGTAGGGGGTGTGCAAGAGGCAGCTGGTCGATGTTTCTCTCTCATCGATGATTCTAGCTCTCTATCTCTCTCCCTTTCTCTCTATAAAAAAAAAAAATCAATAAAATATATTTTTTTAAAAAAGATTCCTAGAACTCTGCTGTACATTAACCAATGAGCCCTGCTGGATTCCGCCTTCCGGAACACACTGCAGACCCCCGCTGTGCACAGAGAGGCTTGGGTAAACACTTGAGGGTGCAGATTCAGTTGCTGTTGTACATTAACATATGGTCCCCGTTCTTGCAGCATTGGGGCCATAACGTGACCGGCGCCCGAGAGATTGTTTTGGTTAGCCTGCTGTTCACAGATCTCATCATGTCCTGCTCTCCATAGTAGATATTGACTGGCATCTAATGTCATTTTAGCCAAAACCTGCCAGTCCCATGGTGTGATATGGTAATCTGCAGACAGGCATTGAGGAGTCCTTTTGCAAATGTACTGTTAAGGCCCATTTTCTCTAACACTTTTCTTTATTTCTTTAAAGGTATTATTAAAGGAACCGAAACTGGGTTGGCTCAGTGGATAGAGCGTTGGCCTGCAGACTGAAGGGTCCCGGGTTCGATTCCGGTCAAGGGCATGTACCTTGGTTGCGGGCATGTTCCCAGTAGGGGGTATGCGAGAGGCAACTGATTGATGTTACTCTCTCATGGATGTTTCTAACTCTCTATTTCTCTTCCTTCCTCTCTGTAAAAATTCAATAAAATATATATGTTTTGAAAAGGTTTTAAAGGAGAGTGGTTCATGTATCTGATTACCTTGCTGATCTTGCCTAAATGGGCAAGCCAGAAGCTCTCCCACCATAGCTTGCCTGACACCTGACGCCATAACCAAGCCTTTCCACACCAGAGGCAGGTATCGGGGGCCTTAGGTATATTACAGACTCTAAAGCAGTGGTTCTCAACCTTTTTTAAAAAAAAAACAAAACACAAAAAAACAGAAATTTAATATTCCATAGTTCTGGAGGATATAAATTCTAGATTGAGGTATCAGCAGGGTTATTTTTTTTAATGTAATAAATCTTTATTGTTCAGATTATTACAATTGTTTCTCCTTCTCCCTCCATAGCACCCCTCTACCCAGTTTCCATCCCACCCTCTACCCTCACCTCCCCCAACCCCACCCCCGCTGTCCTCATCTATAAGTGTATGATTTTTGTCCAGTCTCTTCCCGTACCCCCCACACAGACACCCCTTTTCCCCTGAGAATTATCAATCCCCTCCCATTCTATGCCCTTGATTCTATTATATTCATCACTTTATTCTGTTCCTCAGATTTTTAATTCACTTGACTTTTAGATTCACTTGTTGATAGATATGCATTTATTGTTCATAACTTTTATCTTTACCTTTCTCTTCTTTTTCCTCTTTTTAAAATAAATATTTATTGTTCATATTATTACAAATGTTCCTCATTTTTACCCCTCCATTGCTCCCCTCCACTAAGTTCCCATACCACCCTCTGCCCTTTCCCCATCCCCCATTGTCCTCATCCATAGGTGCACAGTTTATGTTCAGTCTCTTCCCGAACCCCCCCCACTCCCCTTTTCCCAAGAATCATCAGTTTACTTCCCTTCCATACCTCTGATTCTATTATATTCACCAGTTGATATTGTTCACCAGATTTTTTAATTCCCTTGGTTTTTAGGTTCACTTGTTGATAGTTACGTATTTGTTGTTCATAATTTTTATCTTTATTTCCTTCCTCTTCCTAAAGAACTCCTTTCAGCAATTCATATAATTCTGGCTTGGTGCTGATGAACTCCTTTAGCTTAAATTTATTTGTGAAGCTCTTTATCTGGCCTTCGATTCTGAGTGATAGCTTTGCTGGGTAGAGTATTTTTGGCTGTAGGTTCTTGCTATTCATCACCTTGAATATTTCTTGCCATTCCCATCTGGCCTGCATGGTTTCTGTTGAGAAATCAGCTGACAGTTGTATGGGTGCTCCTTTATAGGTAATTACCTGCTTTTCTCTTGCTGCTTTTAATATTCTCTCTTTGTCTTTAGTTCTTGGAATTTTAATTATGATGTGTCTTGGTAAGTTCCTCTTTGGATTCCTTTTGTTTGGGGTTCTTGTTGATTCCTGGACTTGTAAGTCTATTTCTTTCACCAGGTGGGGGAAATTTTTGGTCATTGTTTCTTCAAATAGATTTTCAGTATCTTGCTCTCTCTCTTCTTCTGGCATCTTCATAATTCGGATGTTGGTATGCTTGAAGTTGTCCCAGAGGCTTCTTACACTATCTTCAACTTTCTGGATTCTCTTCTCTTCTTGCTTCTCTTCTTTGCCTCTTTGTATTCCAAATCTTTGACTTGATTCTTGCATTCCTCTAGTCTGCTGTTGAGTCTCTGTATAATATTTTTTTTATTTCAGACAGTGTATGCTTAATTTCTAGTTGGTCCTTTTTCATATACTTGAGAGTCTCATTAAATTTATCGGCCTTTTCTAGGAAATTCTTGAGTAACCTTATAACCATGGTTTTGAACTCTATGTCCAGTCATTTGTCCTCCTACATTTCTTTTGTTTGTGATCTGTTTCCTTGTCTCCTCATTTTCACTGCTTCCCTGAGTTGGTAGGGTAGCTTTGTGTGCTGGGTGTCCTATGTGGTTCAATGGGTCAGCCTCCCAGTTATCTGAGGTGGACACTCTTGGTGCACCACTTTGTGGACTGTGTGTAAAGCCTTGTTGTAGTTAAGTCTTTTTTCTTTTTCTTTTTTAAATGTATATTTTATTGATTTTTTTTACAGAGTGGAAGAGAGAGAGAGAGTTATAAACATTGATGAGAGAGAGAGTCATGAATCAGCTGCCTCTTGCACACCCCCTACTGGGGATGTGCCCTCAACCATGGTACATGCCCTTGACTGGAATCGAACCCGGGACCCTTCAGTCCACAGGTTGACGCTCTATCCACTGAGCCAAACCAGTTTCGGCATGTAGTTAAGTCTTGATTGTTGTTGGTGTCACTGGGAGGAATTGCCCTCCAGGCCAATTGTCTATGAGGACCCGCTGTGTCTATAATGGAAGAATTGCTGTGCTAGAGACACGTTTATGGGGAAGGACTTGTTCCAGTGGGGCTTTGGTGCTCACTGAGTCTGCCTCTTGAATGTGTCCCTTATGAGAGTAGTTGAAATCTCGTGCCATCTCACACAGACCACTAGATACACTAGTTTCTGGATCTACAATAGGGTGTAGGTCAGCTACTGTCCGAGGCCACCCAGCAGGAGCTACAGCAAGAACTACAGTTTTCTCCTCTTTGCTTGGGGTTTGGCAGTTTTGGAGCAGTCTGACTGGAGCTGCAGTTTATTTGGTTAAGCTGCCACAGGGAGGCAGGCCATTTATATGCAAAAGCCTCTGTGTAGAGCCCTGGCGGGTTTGTAGAATGTGCAGGGTGTGGTCTCAGGGCATCACTAGGCTAGGTCATAAACAATGATTGCTGGCGCACCTCTGCCAAAATGTGACCCTCACTCTCCGGCCCGATGGCCCACAGTTCAGATTCTCTCCTCGTGTCCTCAGAAACCAGATTTCAGAGGAATTGGGAGCTTCTCTCCCCTCGGGTTGAAAGAAAGCCGAGCACCCAGTCTCCCACCACCAGCCAGATTCTCGTGCCTCTGTACCTCAGCTTTTCAGCGTATGTGCTCCTTTCTCTTTCCTTCTAGTTGTAAAACATCCACTCAGCCAGCTTTCCTGAGGTTCTGGGTGATAGAAGTTTTGTCCTTTAGTTGTAGTTTTGAATTTGTTGTACAAGGTAGCAGTTTAGTTGTTTACCTTTCCTGCCATCTTGGTTTCTCCTGTTTTGTTTTGTTTTTTCCCCCCCAGGGTTATTTTTATTCTCAGGCCTCTATCCTTGGCTTGTAGAGGGCTGTCTTCTCCCTGTGTCTCCTTCACATGGTATTGGCACTGTGTCTATATGGTTCTCAACCTCTTTAATGCCCCAATCCTTTAATACAGTTCCTCATGTTGTGGTGACCCCAACCATAAAATTATTTTCATTGCTACTTCATAACTGTAATTTTGCTACTGTTAATGAATTGTAATGTAAGTATCTGTGTTTCCTGGGCATGAGCCTTGCCCAGGAATTGAACTGGCAACCTTTTGGTGCTTGGGAAGATGCACAACCACCGGGGCCAGCCCTGCACTTTCCATGGGCGCACATGGGGAACCCAGACAAGGTGTCTTCTCCTCACAACCTCGGTTTCCATGGAAAGGGATGGGGAACAGGAGCCTCAAGAGATGTGAGGAGATAAGACTAGAATGCTGATAAAGCATCAAACAGAATGTCCAATTACATCGGGAGGGTTAGGGGGCGGTGGGGGAGATAAGAGATCAACAGAAAGACTTGTATGCTTGTATATAAGCATAACCAATGGATACAAAACTCTGGGGGGTGAGGGCAGGTATGTGAGTGGGGTAGGGGGGGCAATGGAAACATATATACACATATAATACCTTAATAAAAAATGAAAAATAAAATGAAATTAAAAAATTGTTGAAGAAAAGTACACTATAAGGCAACTCAAAATCACCCTTGAGGTTTACTCTAAAAGGATGAACTAAATTTGTGACTGCTTGGAAATTATGTAAATACGCTATTATAATTAGCAATGTTGTGGTTTTTTTTTTTTTTTTTTTTTTTTTTGTGTGTGTGTGTGTGTGTGTGTGTGTGTTTTAAAGACTAGAATGCTGAGCACTGAGGAAACCCTGATAGGGGTGGGGAAAGGGTGGACAGTCCTTTAGGATGAATCCATGGGAAAAGAAGGCTGGGGAGGCAGTGGTACCTGCCCAACCCTGTGGGTTTCTGGGAACATTCCGGAGCAAGGTAGGCTGGGTGTAGACATCAAGGGGTCCCAGATGCTTAGGACTGACACAGAGGTCCTCCAGGAACTACAGAGTAAGTTCGTTCCCCCAAAAGGGGATGCTTCTTTTGTGGAACCCAAAGACCCCAGAAAAAGTTTCCTTCCAGAAACCATGACAGCAAAGAACAGATGCCCCCTCCCACTTCATGACCCACCAGCTTGGAGGTGGGGGTGGGGGGAAGTCCTGAGCCAACTTTGATGGTTCCCCACCTCTAAGGCAGCCCATGAACCACCCCTGCCACCTGGCCCTGGACTCCCCCATCCGTCCCCTTCCCACAACAGTGTTGCCCCTCTTGTCTGGCCAGGTCAGGGGACCCCAGAGGCAAACAGGCGAGTCCAGGTGGTGGCCTAAGAGACAAGAAGGCTGAGTCAGGGTGGGATTGAGGTGACAGACCTTGCCCCAACCCCTCCATGAGCCTCACCCCACTCCTGCGAGGACCCCTCCCTCTGAAATCCACAAAGATGGGTCTGGGTGCCTGTCACTCCCTGAGTCAATTATTAGGCAGAGACGGGGCTGAATGTTATGAAGATTTATTAGGATAGTGCTGGCCGATTGCGAGAGCGCGCCTCTGGGGCAGGTTGTTATCTTTCCAAGATGAGAGGAGACTCTCAGAAAAGGAGACTGCATTCTTTCTTTTTTTAAAACATACTTTATTGATTTTTTACAGAGAGAGGAATTGAAAGGGATAGAGAGTTAGAAACATCGATGAGAGAGAAACATCAATCAGCTGCCTCCTGCACACCTCCCACTGGGGATGTGCCCACAACCAAGGTACATGCCCTGACCGAAATCAAACCTGGGACCTTTCAGTCTACAGGCAGTTGCTCTATCCACTGAGCCAAATTGCTTATGGCTGGACTGCATTCTGCAGTTAGTCCTCATGGCCCGGGCGAACTACGCTCAGCCAGGTTAGAATGGCTTTGCCTGATCAGAAGAGAACATGACGGTTAGCAGACAGGAATAACAGGATGGCATAGTGGGTCCCCACTGTTCTATTTCTGCCCCAACAGCTCCTCACTGAGGTTCCTCTCCCTCCCCCCAAAGGCCTTCTCCTCAGCACCCAGCCCTCCTCCCCCAGGCAGGCCACCACCCAGGCCCTGACTGTCCCCAGCTCCTCCCATCCCTCTCCAGTCCCCCTCCTCACCTGCAGGCTTCCTGGCACCTCAGGCCAGCAGGGCCTGGAGGCTCAGGGTCAGGAGCACAAGGACTGTCAGGCCAGCAGGGGCCACGGAGAGCCGAAGGCTGATCCCGGAGTTTCGGGGGCACTTGGCAGAGACCAAGGCCTCATTCTCTTGTCTGAGGAGAGATGGGCACAATCAGCAGGCTGCCAGGCCTGGCTCCACTGGTGCTGGGCTCGAAGGCCCTCCACATCTGCTCTCCTTCCTCACCAACCACTGGGCAGGAGAGGGTCCGGTTGCTCCCAGGGTTGGGTCACTGGAGGGCCAAGGCTGGGACTCCAACTTTGTTCCCAGGGCAACGGGAATTTTTGGATCCAAGGGGACCCTGGGTCTTGGGGTTGGGAGGAGGAAGGGGCGTGGCCTGGGGTTTGTGGGTGTCCTGACCTTAGTTGCTCTAACTCCATGGATTTCTTCCCCAGCTCCCAGGATTTCTCCTGCAGCTCCTGATTCAATGTTTTGATCTCCTCTTAGGAAGGACAGAGCGTGTGTCAGCCCCTCCACTGGCCCCACCTCGGGATGGGACCCCGCCTCTAGCCCGCCTTCACTGGAGCCAGTGCACCTTGGAAGTCTGGCATGCCCGCCCCTTCCTGCTTCCACTGGACTGGGTCTTGTGCCTCTCGCCCAGTGGTTCTCGACCTTCCTCGTGCCGCGACCCTTTAATACAGCTCCTCGTGTTGTGGTGACCACCAACCATAAAATTATTTTCCTTGCTACTTCATAACTGTAACTTTGCTACTGCTATGAGTCGTTCTGTAAATAAATCTGTGTTTTCCGATGGTCTTAGGGGACCCCTGTGAAAGGGTGGTTCGACCCCCAAAGGGGTCACGACCTACAGGTTGAGAACCGCTGCTCTCCCCCGACCCTGTCTCTCCTCTTCACACCTGACCTGCTCCTGCAAACTCCCTTTCTACAGCCAGCCGGGCCTGTGTTTTTCTCACCATGAAGCTTCTGCACCAGCTCCAGTTGCTTGCGGCCCCCCGCCATCTCCATTTGCAGGGTAATCATCAGGGTCACCTGGGATGCCAGGGAGGAGTAAGGGAGTTGGAAACTGATGGGTTTGGCTGCAGTGTCTGCCGCCCGCCCCGCCACCCCACCTTCCCACTCCCAGCTTGCGCTCCAGGAGGTCTGTGAACTTTCCACCCTCCTGCTCAGCTCAGCAGCGGTCATTGCAAGCTGGACTATTGGCCTTGGCAGCCACGAGGACTACTGCCACAGACAGACTCACCACCAGTATGCCCAGCAGGATCCCCACCCACACAGGCAGCTTGTGGTCCCCCAGCTTCTCGGGGTACTCATCCATGGGCACAGGGGGGCGGCAGTAAAAGCAGGGTGCCATCCACAGGGATTTGGGGGAGCCTGGGAGGGAGTTCGGAAAGAAAGCTGGAACTTCCTACTTGCTGGAGCTGCCCCCTTATTAACAAAGGATCTATGCCGACCAATGAAAACTTCCAAAACCGGACATGTGCAGGAAGGAGACAGTTTAGCTTCACTTTCATTTCCCAGAAATGAGGTGAGTTGTTGCTGCTGCATTACTCGCTTGGTCCTTCAGGGCCGGCTGCTGGCCCGTGAGCGCCTGTGGGAGAGGACACCCCATTGTAAGGCCCTGCCCTTCTCCTGTGCTCCTCAAGGGGACAGAGGCAGTGACCAGACGCCTAGGGCATGCCAGCCTTGTGTGCCTGTGGACTGTGACCTGAAGAGGCAGAGCCATCATTGGTGCAGTCCCCAGCTGGGGAAACTGAGGCTGAGGGGTGAGTGGTGGGCTGGGAGTGGGCAGGGCCGGGGACTCACCCACGAGGTTGGCGTTGGTGTCACTGAGCATCCCTGCTGCTGGCTCAGGGGACCGCAGGGGCCACGGAGGGTGTCAGAGGAGGAATATCCTTCTGCCTGGACCGCTTAAAGCCACTCAGCAGCCACGGGACCAGGATGGGATGCTCGTGCTGAAGAGTCCCCAGGGCGCTGGTGCAGCCCCTGAGCAGGCACCTCTCTCCCAGACCAGGACCCCGGGGGCAAGGACACAGCCCTGGGGCGAGCGGACCTGTGTGAGCTGCGCTGTGCCAGCCTCACACCATAGGGCCAACGCGGACCAGCCCTGCGGGTCAGGGTCCAAGGCTGTGAGCGAGCACCCTGCCTCCCTGTGGGACTCTGGGCAAGCAAGGCCCCCTCTGCCTCAGTTTCCACGGAGCTGTAAAATGGGGGTGATGATAACAGAAACATTTTCCTGCCCCCCTAATTTTGCAACTAAGGCCAGTGCCTTCCTCCCCTCGCCCTAGTCCTGGCCCTTCGGACAGAAAGTTGTGGGTTTTCCCTGTAAATCGGTGATGCCACCATTCTTCTGGGTTTCGCTCAGGTTAAGGTCCAAGCACTTGTGAGTAAGTCTGATGGGCAGCGAGGCCGTGGAATCTCAGGGAACGTGATGAGCGGGAAGAGGCGGGTGTTGTGACCTCGGAGGAGGAAGCTGATGGCGCTCCCATGCCGTGGGTCCCCTTCACACCAGGAAAAGCGAAGCGCAGTGTGGGGGTGGAAAACACATTTTCCTTCCACCTTTCTCGTTGTTCTGGCTGGACTCCTAACCCAGTAACACCAGACAGGGTAAGAGGCACCAACAGCCGGCTTGCTTGCAGGTAACCTGTCACCACACATGACAGCTTCATCACGTATTTGTGTTGTGCCATGGGAGCCCCAGGGCAGAGGGGCAGTGGGGGCCCAGGTGCCATCCAGAGCTGAAGAGAGGGGGAGCCATGTGCCTGCACGTGGGGAAGGGATGTCTGCTGGGCCACCTGTAACCTGGGACTTGGGTCCAAAGGGCCTTGCTCGTGTCCTCTCTGTCCTTCCCACCGCGTCCACGTCAGGCCACAGAGGCCTGTGATGGGCTCCCCTCTGGAGCAGGCCCTCTTCTCACCCCTCTCAGGCCGTTAGGGAGAATGAAGGGCAGGGTTCTTCCTGAGGCCGTTGTTTCCTGAACGTAGCAGCTTAAAACAGGCAGTATCTCCAAAGGCGTATTTGGGGTGGTACCCTGTGCTCCCCTCAACAGGAACAACCCCAGCCAACAGGGTTTCCCCAGATTCAGGGAATGTTTGTGATAATGTACTCCCACATAGCATATATATATATATATATATATATATATATATATATATATATATATTTTTTTTTAAATCAATTTCAGAGAGGAAGGGAGAAGGAAAGAGAGGTGGAAACATCAATGATGAATGAGAATCATTGATTGTCTGCCTCCTGCACACCCCCTACTAGGGATGTGCTCACAACCAATGTACCAGCCCTTGACCAGAATCGAACCTGGGACCTTTCAGTCCACAGACCAATGCTCTATCCACTGAGCCAAACCAGTTTCAGCTGTCTTTGTTTTTTAAAATTGATTTTTATTTTTTATTGATTGATTGATTTTAGAGAGAGAGGGAGGGAGGGAGAGAAACATCATTTGGTTGTCTCACTCATTTATGCACTCATTGATTGATTCTTGTCTGTGCCCTTACTGAGGATTGAACCGTGACCTTGGCATGCTGGGAGGACAAACCAAACAACTGAGCTACCCAGCCAGGGCTTAACTGAGTTTTAGAGAGAGAGAGGAAGAAGAGGGGAAGGGAGAGAGAAAGAGAGAGAAGCATCTATGTGAGAGCAAAACCTTGATTGGCTGGATCCTGCATGCCCCCTATCTGGGAAGAAGCCGCAACCCGGGCATGAGACTTGCCCAGGAATTGAACTGGCAACCTTTTGGTGCTTGGGAAGATGCACAACCACCTGAGCCACACCCACCGGAGCCAGCCCTGCACTTTCCATGGGAGGGGATGGGGAACCCAGACAAGGTGTCCTTCTCCTCACAACCTCGGTTTCCATGGAAAAGGATGGGGAACAGGAGCCTCAGGAGAAGGTGAGGAGATAAGACTAGAATTCGGATCACTGAGGAGGCACTGATGGGGGTGGGGAAGGGTGGACAGTCCTTTAGGACGGATCTATCAGAGAAGAGAGTTGGGGAGGCAGTGGGTGGGTGGTACCTGCTCAACCCTGTGGGTTTCTGGGAACATTCCGGAGCAAGGTAGGCTGGGTGTAGACATCAAGGGGTCCTGGATGCTTGGGACTGACACAGAGGTCCTCCAGGGACTTCAGAGTAAGTTCGTTCCCCCAAAAGGGGATCCTTACTTTGAAGAACCCAAAGACCCCAGAAAAAGTTTCCTTCCAGAAACCATGACAGCAAAGAACAGATGCCCCCTCTCAGTTCATGACCTGCTGGCTTGGAGGGAGAGGGGGGACGACAGCTTTGGGCCAACTTTCATGCTTCTCCACCTCTAAGGCAGCCCATGAACCACCCCTGCCACCTGGCCCCGGTCTCCCCCATCCGTCCCCTCCCTACAACAGTGTTGGCCCTCTTGTCTGGCCAGGTCAGGGGACCCCAGAGGCAAACAGGCGAGTCCAGGTGGTGGCCTAAGAGACAAGAAGGACGAGTCAGGGCGGGATTGAGGCGACAGAGCTCACCCCAACCCCTCCATGAGCCTCACCCCACTCCTGTGAGGACCCCTCCCTCTGAAACCCACAGCAGATGGGTCTGGGTGTCTGTCACTCCTTGAGTCAATTATTAGGCAGAGACGGGGGTTGAATGTTATGAAGATTTATTAGGATAGTGCTGGCCGAATGGGAGAGGGCACCTCTGGGGCAGGTTGTTATCTTTCCAAGATGAGAGGAGACTCAGAGAAGGAGCATGGACTGCAGTCTGCAGTTAATTCCCATGGCCCTGGGCGAACAGTGGTCAGCCAGGTTAGAATGGCTTTGCCTGATCAGAAGAGAACATGACGGTTAGCAGACAGGAATAACAGGATGGCATAGTGGGTCCCCACTGTTCTATTTCTGCCCCAACAGCTCCTCACTGAGGTTCCTCTCCCTCCCCCCAAAGGCCTTCTCCTCAGCACCCAGCCCTCCTCCCTCAGGCAGGCCACCACCCAGGCCCTGACTGTCCCCAGCTCCTCCCATCCCTCTCCAGTCCCCCTCCTCACCTGCAGGCTTCCTGGCACCTCAGGTCAGCAGGGCCTGGAGGCTCAGGGTCAGGAGCACAAGGACTGTCAGGCCAGCAGGGGCCATGGAGAGCCGGAGGCTGATCCCAGAGTTGGGGACACACTTGGCAGAGACCAAGGCCTCATTCTCTTGTCTGAGGAGAGATGGGCACAATCAGCAGGCTGCCAGGCCTGGCTCCACTGGTGCTGGGCTCAAAGGCCCTCCACATCTGCTCTCCTTCCTCACCAACCACTGGGCAGGAGAGGGGCCGGTTGCTCCCAGAGTTGGGTGACTGGAGGGCAAAGGCTGGGACTCCAACTTTGTCCCCAGGGCAACGGGAATTTTTGGAGCCAAGGGGACCCTAGGTTTTGGGGTTGGAGGAGGAAGGGGCGTGGCCTGGGATGTGTGGGTGTCCTGACCTTAGTTGCTCCAGCTCTGCAGACTTGTCCTGCAGCTCCTCGGATTTCTTATCCAGCTCCTCGGATTTCTCCTGCAGCTCCGTGGATTTTTTCTGCAGCTCTGTGGATTTCTCCTGTAGCTCCGTGGATTTTTTCTGCAGCTCCGTGGATTTCTTATGCAGCTCCGCAGATTTCTCCTGCAGCTCCGTGGATTTCTCCTGCAGCTCCCTGGATTTCTTATCCAGCTCCACGGATTTCTTATTCAGCTCCCCAGATTTCTCCTTCAGCTCCTCGGATTTCTTATCCAGCTCTGCGGATTTCTCCTGCAGCGACTGAGTCAATGTCTTGATCTTCTCTAAGGAGGGACAGAGAGCGTATGGCCACCATAGCCATGCCCCTCCACTGGCCCCACCTCGGGACAGGACCCCACCTCTAGCCCGCCTTCATTTGGCCAGTGCACTTTGGAAGTCTGCATGCCCACCCCTTCCTACTTCCATTGGACTGGGTCCTGTCCCTCTCACGGGACCCCAATCCCGAGGCCTTCCCCCTCCCTCCTCTTCACACCTGACCTGCTCCTGCAAACTCCCTACTGGAGTCAGGGTCTGTTGGAGACATAGTGTAAGCTGACAAGGTCCTTGCATCTGAGGGGGCTAGCAAGGCTGGCCCGCTACCCACACAGTTTTCCCAGACTTGTTTGGATGGCTACTATCAGTAGAATGAGAGCAACCTTTCATGGCTTGCCAAGAAGTCTGTAACTATTTACTGAGATTTGCTATACCCAGAATTTGTCCTTCTGCTCTGTCCCTTAGAGATTAAGAGGAACAAAGAATACATTCCTCTTGACAGACCTCCTATTCAGTGTTTTATGTATAAAAAGCATTGCACAGTTAATAAACTTGCTACAGTCGGTCAATGGCTACCTGTAGTCCTCCTGATCCTGCTTTCCTGTCCCTCTTTTCTCAGTTCCCACCTCCCTACCTCAGCCCAGTTCAACCTGCCAGGCCGGCCCTGGCAATTGGTGCCCGAATCCAGGGACCTGAGGACTTGGGAAGCAGACGGTGAGGAACTCCTCCGGACAAAGAGTGCACTCGTTAAGGTAAGGGAGGAGCAATTTATTGATAGTCGGGAGTAAAGCCTGGGACAAAGTGAAAGTGCCCTTTAGAGGCAAATGTTGAAGTCTATGTGATCACAAAATAATGTTGTTTCTTGTTCAAATTAGAATCTTAGTTTGTGTATGGAATTTAATAAGTGGAACTCCACTGCTGAAACTGCCTCTGGTTCAGAGAAATCCAAAGGCAGCGGGAGAGGGCAGGGCTATCTGCTCTGCCACAATAAGATTACTTGCAATAAGATTACTTAATGCCTAGTTTAAAAATTGTAAGAGAACTTAACAGGGAAATACAAACCTTGGCCAAATTGGGTGTAAGTTATTACTTCAGAAAGCCAAAAAGAAAGAAAAAAATTTGAGATCTATCTTTTAAGCATGAAAAGAAATTCAGCCAGATCTGTTGCTGACACTTCCCCTGAAGTAAGCGGGATGTAGGGGAAAGGAGAGACACGTGGCAATCCAATATAGAAGCCCGCTCTCCTAGTATATTAAATTAAAAGTTTTCTTTCTCGCCATGAAAAAGTTTTAAAAATTTAGAAATGCGCCTGGGATATCTGTACACATGTAAAGGGAAAGCTGGTGTAAGACAAAGTGTGCACACATCCGATTTTGGATATTAGATAGGCCCTGGCAAGGTGTTCTTCTCACCTTGAAGCTTCTGCACCAGCTCCTGTTGCTTGCGGCCCCCCGCCTTCTCCTCTTCCAGGGAAATCTTCAGGGTCTCCTGGGATGCCAGGGAGGAGTCAGGGTGTTGGAAACTGGGGCTCTTATCCCTGGTGGGGTTGGCTGCTGTCCCTGGGCCCTGCCCCCTCCCCAGGCCCAAACCCCTTTCAGGATTCCTTCCAACCCTCTCTGAACCTGTCTCCACCCTGAAGAATGGCCACAGCCTGCCACCCTCCCAGGGAGTAGTTTCTCAAAATGGAAATTTCTAGCGCCCTCCACCCCCCCACTCCTGCACACACAGGAAATTGGAGGCTCTCTTGGCACAAAGCCTAGGAGAGATTTCCAGATCTTCTGGGCTATTGTCCAAGAAGAGTTAGAGTCCCCTCAAGCCCAGAACACATGGGATTTCTGGACCCACGTTCTATGTCCCGTGGGAGCTTCAAGGACCCCATACCAAGACCCCAGTTGACATGCTGCCTCTCAGGGATGCAGTGGGAGTATCAAGGGCCCTGCCCGGCCCTGGCCGGGTAGCTCAGTTGGTAAGATCGTCATCCCAATGTGACAAGGTTGTGAGCTCAAGCCCTGGTCAGGGCACATACTGAGAATCCACCGATGAGTGCATCAATACGTGGAACAACAAATCAGTGTTTCTCTCGCTCTCTCTCTTCCTCTGTCTAAAATCAATGAATAAAAATAAAAATAAAGAAGCCCCCTGCCTTCTTCAGAGTGTGGTGGGGTCCCCGTCCCCACCTCAGAGGGGATTTCTGCTTCCCTGTGACTGTGCCCAGGGGGAGTCCCCAGCTGCCCTAGACCAGTGTCCTGGAGTTTGGAGATTCATCCACATGTGACTAGGGATACTGAGGCCCCTTTTTGGGTGCTCTGGGGTCCCACGCTGGCACCCCAGAGGGACTTGAGCTTCCCAAACCCTGGTGGGGAAATCCAGGCTCCCCGTGGAGGGGCCTATGGGTAGGTTCAAGGTCTATCTCGACCTCCAGCTGGACCCTGGGGGTCCCCAGCACCTGGGCCCTGGGATCGTCCCAAGCACAGGGCCTCTCTAGGAGGGGCAGTCACTTACCACAGTCTGGTTGCAGGTGGCAGCTTGGGCCTCCGTCCCCCGCAAGGCGTCCTGGGCCTGGGTGACCTCCAGCTCCAGGAGGTGGGCGTTGTTTTGACACTCCTGCTCAGCTCGGAGGCCGTCCTTGCAAGCTGGGCAGTTGGCCTTGGGAGTGAAAATGTCCACTGCCACATACAGAACCACTACCAATAGGCCCAGCAGGATCCACAGCCGCCCTGGCAGCTTGCGGGCCCCCAGCTTCTTGGGGTACTCATCCATGGGCACAGGGGAGTAGCGGCAAAAAGTGGGTGTCATCCAGCAAGATGCAGGAGAGCCTGGGAGGGAGTCCGGAAAGAAACCTAGAACTCTCTCCTTGCTGGAGCTGCCTGCCCCCTTTTTACCATAGGATCTATGCTGACCAATGAAAACCTCCAAAACCCGGAATTTGTAGGAAGAGGACAGTTTAGTTTTCACTTTCATTTCCCAGAAATGAGGTGAGTTGTTGCTGCTGCATTATTGGCTTGGTCCTTCAGGGCCGGCTGCTGGCCCGTGAGCGCCTGTGGGAGAGGACACCCCATCGTAAGCCCTGCCCTTCTCTGTGCTCCTCAAGGGGACAGAGGCAGTGACCGGAAGCCTAGGGCATGCCAGCCTTGTGTGGCTGTGGACTGTGACCTGAAGAGGCAGAGCCACCATTGGTGCAGTCCCCAGCTGGGTAAACTGAGGCTGAGGGGTGAGTGGTGGGCTGGGAGTGGGCAGGGCCGGGGACTCACCCACGAGGTTGGCGTTGGTGTCACTGAGCATCCCTGCTGCTGGCTCAGGGGACCCTAGGGGCCACGGAGGGTGTTGGAGGAGGACTATCCATCTGCCTCGACCGCTTAAAGCCACTCAGCAGCCACAGGACCAGGATGGGGATTGCTATGGGGCGACCCGCAAGAGACGACCAGCACAGTCAGAGATCAAAATGTATGAGCCTTCAGCAAGCCGGCCGGCCTCCACATTTGCAGCACTTCCCGGCGGTAAAGGCCGAACTGCAGTGCCGGCCGCAGGTGCTACAGCAAATTTATCCTCCACATGAGGGAGTTAGGACAGTCACAAGGACAACCCAAAGGTGACAGCAGTGATTTCAGCCCTTTCCAAGGAACTCAGGGCACAGGTGCGAGGCCTGGGCACGCTGGGCCGGAGCGTGAGCTGCCACCTCCCTCCACACTCCCACCGGCCCCTTGTTCGGTGACCTGCTCCACCTCCCTCTGTCCCAAGGCATCCTGCTTCCTGGAGGCCGAGGAGCTGTGCAATGTTTGCAGCCCAGAACGTTCCCTGCTGGTCTTCACGGGGAATCAAATCGATGATTCAGATTCCTCCCCTCCTTCCCCGGGATTGCGCAGGTAATGGGTGTGGAGGACCATGCCCGGTGCAGCCTGCATTCTACTTTGGATGGAGCTCAGTGAGCGTTTGGCAATGCACGGGCCGAACAGTGAAATGTGGAGCGGGAGGACCAGAGGTCCGGCTGTGGCTGACAGGAGGGTAGTGAGCCGTGGTGACCAAGTGCACAGGTTTTCATGCCAACTTCCTGCGGCCCTTCTCCTTCCTTCCCGAGCTCAGAGGCGTTCCCTATGCCGACTCAGCCTCTCCCGGAGACGCCGGAGTGGTTTGTGTAAAACAGCAGGCCTCTCCTGGTGCTGAGTGAGAGCCTCCCTGTTGTAGGAACACTAAATCTAATCCCCTCCGGCTCTGCAGGACTGCCTGCTTGGCTGGGGAGCTTAAGGAGTCTTCTAGCTGTCCTCCCGACGGTTCCTGACCCACCTGTTGTCCTGGCTCTTTGTAGTTCTGCTGTCCTGTTGTTAGAGCGGCAGTTCCGCCAGGCCTAGTCGCATTCAGAGGGGGACCAGGACAGCCCCTCTTCTACCTTCTAATCTTTTTTTTTATTGCCTAAATATTTTTATTTTATTTTAATAAATCTTTATTGCTCAGATTATTACCATTGTTTCTCCCCCCCCCCATAGCTCCCTTCCACCGTTCCCACCCCACCCACTGCCCTTACACCCCCCCATTGTCCTCATCCATAGGTGTACAATTTTAATCCAGTTTCTTTCTGCACCCCCCACACCCTTTCCCCCCTGATAATTATCAATCCACTCCCTTTCTTTGCCCCTGATTCTATTATATTCACCAGTTTATTCTGTTCCTCAGATTAAATATATATATATATATATATATATATTTTTTTTTTTTTTTTTAATTGATTTTTTACAGAGAGGAAGAGAGAGGGATAGGGAGTTAGAAACATCGATGAGAGAGAATCATTGATCAGCTGCCTCCTGCACACCCCCTACTGGGGATGTGCCTGCAACCAAGGTACATGCCTTTGACTGGAATCGAACTCAGGACGTTTCAGTCTGCAGGCCGACGCTCTATCCACTGAGCCAAACCAGTTTCGGCTGTTTCTCAGATTTTTATTTTTATTTTTATTTATTTTATTTTATTTTATTTTATTTTATTTTATTTTATTTAAAGAGAGAAAGGAAGGAGATAGTAGTCAGAGTGACTTGAAGTTAAGCTGAGCACGCAACCATCAGCTCTGTCCTTCCCACCGCGTCCACGTCAAGCCACAGAGGCCTGTGATGGGCTCCCCTCTGGAGCAGGCCCTCTTCTCACCCCTCTCAGGCCCTTAGGGAGAAAGAAGGGCAGGGTTCTTCCTGAGGCCGTTGTTTCCTGAACGTAACAGCTTAAAACAGGCAGTATCTCCAAAGGCGTATTTGGGGTGGTACCCTGTGCTCCCCTCAACAGGAACAACCCCAGCCAACAGGGTTTCCCCAGATTCAGGGAATGTTTGTGATAATGTACTCACATCTAGCTTCTATTTTTAAATATATTGTTATCGATTTCAGAGAGGAAGGAAGAGGGAAAGAGATAGAAACATCAATGATGAATGAGAACCATTGATTGGCTGCCCCCTGCACATCCACTACTGGGGGTCGAGCCCTCACCAGGGGCATGTGCCCTTGACCGGAATCAAACCTGGGACCCTTCTCTCCGCAGACCAATGCTCTATCCACAGCGGCAAACCAGCTAGGGCTACAACCTGGCTTCTCGATATAGCAGCCAGTTTGCTGTAGAAGGCCAGGGAAAATGTGCAGGTGTGGTCAGGACAGCCATGATATCTGGGGCAACGGCTTTTCTCTGAGCTGCAGGAGGCAGAGAAATGAGCAACGTTACCACACACCCTGCCCTCTGGCAAGCGAGAGGGTGGGCAGTTAACCCACAGAAAGTTTAAGACCCAGTAGGAGGTTTGAGCTTTGAAACAACCCGTGAGAGTCTGAGGAGCCATTTTGAGCAATGGGGACGCTCACAGGATGTGTGGTGATGAGAGACCCAAACACCAAGGGCTCCAGAGGCTTTCGGTTGGTCATAATTTCACTGTGGAGGCAGCCATGGATGCAAGGCCATACAAGGTGGATGGAGGAGCTGAGGCACCAAAGAGGGCTATCTCAAGAGAAGATTCTCAAAGACCTGGTGCCCACTTAACTGTGACAAAGGTTTTTGTTGGTGGTATTAAAGAAGACACTGAGGCCCTAGCTGGTTTGGCTCAATGGATAGAGCATCAGCCTATGGAATGAAGGGTCCTGGGTTTGATTCTGGCCAAGGGCACATGCCTGGGTTGCAAGTTCGATCCCCAGGAGGGGGCGTGCATCAGGCAGGCGATCACTGATTCTCATTATTGATGTTTCTCTCTCTCCCTCTCCTATTCCCTCTAAAATCAATAAAAATATATTTTTAAAAAGGCCCTGGTGTATGGAGCGTTGGCCCTCGGACTGAGGGGTCCTGCGTTCGATTCTGGTTAGGGGCATGTACCTTAGTTGCAGGCTCATCCCCAGTAGGGGGTGTGCAGGAGGTAGCTGTTCGATGTTTCTCTCTCACCAATGTCTTTAACTTTCTATCCCTCTCCCTTCCTCCCTGTAAAAAAATCAATAAAATATACTTAAAAATAAAAAAAAAAATAAGGAAGACACTGAAGAACATCACCGAAGCGATTAGTTTAACAGTCTGGGAAAATAGAAGTGATTGAAATCATGACTGACAGAGGCAGTGGCAGAGAGGCTCTGCTTTGTACCCCTTGATGACCATGACTCTGTAGGCAAGATCGTCATTCAGAAATACTCTACTGTGGATGGCCACAACTGGGAAGGAGGAAAGCCCCATCTAAGCAAGAGATGGCTCATGCTTCATCCAGCCAAAGAGGCCAAAGTGGTTCTGGAAACCTCGGCGGCGGCGGTTGTGGAGGTGGATTTGGTGGGAACTTTGGTTGTGGAGGAAGCCTCAGTGGTCCAGGTGGCTCTGGTGGCAGCCGTGGTGGTGGTGGACACGGTGGCAGTGGCATGGCTACATGGATTTGGTAATGATGGTGGTTATGGAGGAGGCGGCCCTGGCTACCCTGCAGGAAGCAGAGGCTAGAGAAGTGGCGGACAGGGCTGTGGAAAGCAGGGCAGTGGCGATGGCGGGGGTGGCAGCTGTGACAGCTGTAACAGTGGAGGAGGTGGAGGCGGCTTTGGTAGTGGACTGAATGGCCCTGGGTCCTGGGAGGTGGACGCCATGATGGAGGTGGCGGAAGCTACCATGATTTTGGCAATTACAACAATCAGTCTTCAAACGTTGGGCCTATGAGAGGAGGAAACCTGGGCGCCAGAAGCTCTCGCCTTCATGGTGAGGGAGGTCAATACTTTGTCAAGCCACGAAACCAAGGTGGCTGTGGCGGTTCCAGCAGCAGCGGGAGCTATGGCAGTGGCAGAAGGTTTCGATGACTGCCAGGAAACAACGCTTAGCAAGAGAGGAGAGCCAGGGACGTGGCAGGGAAACTCCAGTTTCTCACAGATGTGTGAACTCGGCCAAGCACAGTGGGGGCAGGGCCGCGCTGCTGCAAAGAAGACATGTGCTAGACATGTGAATGGGCACAGAAACCTGGAGGGAAGGGTCTGTGACTAATTGTATAACCGGTTATTTTAGTTTCTGTTCTGTGGCAAGTGGAAAGCATTCCAACAAGGGGTTTTAATGGAGATTTCTTTCTTTTTAAAAAATATTTTATTGATTTTTTTTAAAGAGAGGAAGGGAGAGAGATAGAGAGCCAGAAACATTGATGAGAGCGAAACATCGATCAGCTGCCTCTTGTACACCCCCAACTGCACACCCCTTGACCGGAATCGAACCCGGGACCCTTCAGTCCGAGCAGGCTGACGCTCTATCCACTGAGCCAAACCAGTTTCGATGGAGATTTCTTTTTTGCACCCATGCTGTTGATTGCTAAATGTAATAGTCTGATAGTGACACTGAACAAATGTATCTTTTCAAAAATACAAAATAAATAAAAAATAAAACCCTGCCCTAGCCGATTTGGCTCAGTGGATAGAGCGTCGGTCTGCAAACTAAAGGGTCCCAGATTTGATTCTGGTCAAGGGCATGTACCTTGGTTTCGGGCACATCCCCAGTAGGGGCCATTGGTGTTTCTCACTCATCGATGTTTCTAACTCTCTATCCCTTGCCCTTCCTCTCTGTAAAATAAATAAATAAATAAATAAATAAATAAATAAATAAATAAATAAATAAAATAAAACCCTCAGGACAAAGAACGTTAGTGTGTGCTCTTCCTTGAGCACCCCTGGCCCCTTTCCTCAGAAGCATACTGTCAATTTTTTTATCCTAAATATTAAGGTCTAACAAGATGTGCTACCAGGGGAGCAGTAGGCAGCTGCAGCTCATCTCAGGCTTACCCTTGTCTCCAAGGGCCCTCCTTCTGTCTCACTGATCTAAGTTTCAATAAACTTACTCTCACTTTCACCTGGACTCATGTCTTGAAATTTTTCTTGCACAAGTCAAGAACCTGCACATCCCAAACTGTGCCGGGGTAGACTGCCTCCACTTGGTCCCATTTGGGTGATATTCTTTGGTTCAGGGGCAGACCTGGCTCAGCTCGGTCCGGTTCCAGTGACAGTGTGACCATTTGGCTGCCATCTTTGTTCCCTCCGTTGGCCTGGAGGACATCATAGCACCCATGGGAGCCCTAACTGCTTTTACCCAGCAAGTTTTTAAAAACATGTATTTTATTGAATTTTTACAGAGAGGAAGGGAGATAGAAACATCGATGAGAGAGAGATATCGATCAGCTGCCTCCTACACACCCCCTACTGGGGATGTGCCCACACCAAGGTACATGCCTTTAACCAGAATTAAACCTGGGACCCTTGAGTCGCAGGCCAATGCTCTATCCACTGAGCCAAACTGGTTAGGGCTGCCCAGCAAGTTTTATTTAACTTTAAAAAATTTTTTTATTGATTTGCGAGAGCGAGAATGAGAATAGGGGAGAGAGGGAAAAAACATCGATTTGCTGTTCCACTAACTTATGCATTCATTAGTTGCTTCTTGTAAGTACCCTGACCAGGGATCAAGCCTGCATCCTTGGTGTATAGGTACAACTAACCACCTGAGCTACCTGGCCAGAGTTCCCCCAGAAACTTTTATTTTATTTTTAAAATATGGTTTTATTGATTTCAGAAAGAAAGGGAGAGGGAGAAAGAGATAGAAACATCAATGATGAGAATCATTGACCGGCTGCTTTCTGCACGCCCCTACTGGGGATTGAACTGGCAACCAGGGCATGCGCCTTGACTGGGAATGGAATCATTACCTCCTGGTTCATAGGTTGATGCCCAACCATTGAGCCATGCTGGGCGGGCAGAACATGGGGCCATTGATGGAAGAAATAGTTGCTACTCATTTGGGGAATCATTATCTTTTATTTTTCATTTAAAAATATATTTTATTAATTTTTACAGAGAGAAAGGGAGAGAGATGGAGAGCTAGAAACATCAATGAAACATTGACCAGCTGCCTGATTGATTAAGGTGTCTTTTGATTTACAATATAACAAACTATCCTGCACTCACTTAAGTAAAACACGTGTGTGTCAATCATTTTACTTTTTACCTAATACCCGGGGTTTCCCCTGCTTTGCTTTCTCACACCTTCCTAATCTATCACCAATGGATTTCATGTAACACACTTTTGTCTTGTGCAGTGCCAGCACAGCCAAGGGTTCGAGCCTGAGGGAGGGCCGGTGAAGGATGAAGAAAAGACAGACAAAGAGAATAAGCTGGGTCTTCTAGGTGGATCTGTGCCTGGCTAAGGCCACAGAACAGATCCAGACTGCAAGCTGATTATTTATTTTATAGTCAGAGGTAAACAAGGTAATCTACAATGTTCTTGTAAATTTCACTTGTTTTGGCAGCACTTGCTGCACCTCCCACAGCCCATTAGCTACCCAGGAAAAATCTAGGGTGCAGTCACAAGATCAAGCTTAATTATGCTTAGAGGGCTATGCCCTCCAAGCTGGGACTTGTTTGCCACTTTGCCAGCAGGTAAGTACTGCTCCTTACATCTTCTCTCTTGATTGTAATGTATAAAACGAGGTGCAAAATTGTCATTTCCCCAGAGCATCATCTCAATCCTTTCAGATTTTGCTTCCCAACATTTGTTGACAGCTTGGCTCAAATAAACTCATAAAAAAATTCTTCACAGCTCTGAATGCTTCTTACACTGACAGGACTAATGGGGTTCTTCAATAGGAACACATGGATTGTTCACTTCTGACCTCATTGTTGGCTTGCAGGGAGGGAACCTTTTGGCGCTGAGCCGGGACATTTCCAGCGGAAGTTGCTGGGCATGAGAAGGAAGGAAGAAGACGGCTTTCCGCAAACGTCTTTGTTTATGGGCGCACCTGGGCGACGCAAGGGGGCGTGGCTCCGAGTCCCCACGCGATTGGCCTGAGGCTTTCCGAGCATGCGCAAACTGCGCTTTACGGCCCGGCCATCGCAGGGCCCTCTGGGAGTTGAAGTTCTGACCCTTTCCCGAACTCTTCGGCCGGGCGGCGACTCCGTAATCCGAGGCGGTCCGCCACCTTCGGCGCTTGGCTTGAAGGATGGATCCGGGGCCTGACTCGGTGCCTCTGGCTGGCCTGGCCTGGTCGTCGGCCTCGGCGCCCCCGCCTCGGGGATTCAGCGCGGTGAGCGGCATCGGGGGGCAGGGGTTGAACGGGGGGAGGGAGGGGCACTGGAGCCTGCGGCTGGACAGGCGCCGGGCGCTGACCCACGTCCCGCCGTAGATCTCCTGCACTGTGGAGGGGGCGCCCGCCAGCTTCGGCAAGAGCTTCGCGCAGAAATCTGGCTACTTCCTGTGCCTCAGCCCCTTGGGCGGTCTGGAGGTAAGAGGCGCCCACCTCCAGGAACCCCGGGGTCCGCCCGCTGCCCCGGTCCACTCGCTGGGCCCTACGCCAGGCGCGTCGCCCCCGCTGCTCGGTGACTCGCTGTGTTCTCCCCCACCCGACCCCCAGAATCCGCAGGAGAACGTGGTGGCCGATATCCAAGTCCTGGTGGACAAGAGCCCCCTCCCGCCGGGCTTCTCCCCGGTCTGCGACCCCCTGGACTCCAGTGAGGCTCGCGTCGGAGGCTGGGGGGTTGGGGGTGCGCCCGCGTCCCTGCAGGGAGGACCAGGGAGAGGGATGGAGGATGACAGGCGCGATCTCTGAGCCTTGGCAACCCCCTGACTCACTGGGTTGGCTGAGGACTCGGAGCTCTGTTCGAGGGCGGGGTGACCGGCCCTACCCGGCATAAAAATGTGCCATTGGCAGTCTCTCTCCTGGAGTAACAACAGAGACCTGTTTTGTAATAGTTACTACTCCATCTCCTTACACCGCAGCCAAGTTCAACCATGCGCAGTTCTCTTTTAAATGTTTTTTTTTAAAAAAAACTGATTTCAGAGAGAGGGATGGAAACATCCATGATGAGAATCATTGATGGGTTGCCTCCTGCACGCCCCCTGCTGGGGATCGAGCTCCCCACCGGGGCTTGTGCCCTGACTGGGAATCCCACCGGGATGTCCTGGTTCAGGGATCCATGCTCCACCACTGAGCCGCACCAACCAGGCGCAGTTCTCGTTTTCCATTTCCAGGCTTTTCCACATCCGACTCCTCTCCGGGTTAGCTGACACTTCGCCTTCGCCCTCCGCAGCCTTGGAGCTGCCCCTGTTTTCTAACCATTCAGCTTTCCCTGCCTCAAGTATAACCGGTTGACACTGGAGTTAGCAAGCTTTTTTCTGTAAAGGGCCACATAGTAAATAGTTTAGGTTTTGCAAGGCAGGTGGTGTCTGTTGCATATTCTCTCACACTCCCCACCCCCTTTAGAAATGGAAAAACCATTTTTAGGGAAACGTGTGTCGGGTGGGATTTGCCTCACGGGCACTCACTTCTGTCTGACTCCATAGCTACCCATCCTCACGGTGGTGCACATGGTCACCCTGTGAAAGCTCCTTCCTGTCACCAGAGATGAGCCTGCCCCAAAGGCTCCTGGGGGCTGCATGGGGTTCTCGCCTGTGGCTCCATCATTCACAGTTTAACCAGAGGGAGTAACACCATCTGGTGACTGCCTAAACAGTGCCTTGGTGACTGTCATCTTGTAGCCATCTTTGGGTCCCTTCCCTGCTTTTCCCTCTTCTCCCTCCCCCACCCTCCCAGAGGCCTCTATGTCTAAGAAGAAACGCCTGTGTATGAAGTTGGTGCCCCTGGGAGCTGCGGACACAGCTGTGTTTGATATCCGGCTGAGCGGGAAGACCAAGACGGTGCCTGGATACCTTCGAATAGGGTAGGGCCTTGGTCGGCAAACTGCGGCTCACGAGCCACGGTTTGCTGCTCTGTTGACTAATGAGTTTGCCGACCACTGGAGTAGGGCATTCCCTGCCCCCCCCCCCCTTTAAACTCTAAGAGAAAGTTTATTTAGAAAGTTACAGAAGGGCCCTTGGATCTTAGGAGAGAGAAAAGCAGAGGTAACACACCTGGGGAAAGATGAAGGTGAGGGGGAAAGTTTGGACTTCCCCCCAGCTTTTGGGCTCCTTCCTTGCTCCCCAACTCCCATGTGTACACTCTGGTCCTCAGAGACTCCCCTGAGGCCTCCATCCCTTCCCTTCTACCACCTCTCTGTGCCTCAGTTTCCACATGTATAAAGGGACAGTTGTACTAGTCTTATAGGGTCACCATGAGCAATAAATGAGCTGGTGTGTCTGAAGTTCACAGTACAGTGACGGGACTCAGGAATTGCTTAAGATGTGGGCTGAGATGCTGAAAGGAAAATTCCCCAAAAGGCAGAGGTCACCCCGAAATCTGGGTTCCTCCTCTCCTCCTGGCCGCTGTTCTCAGCCCTGGCTCTGCCTTGGGCCAGAACACCCCTCTCCCTCCCTCCCCATCTAGGGACATGGGTGGCTTTGCCATCTGGTGCAAGAAGGCAAAGGCCCCTCGGCCAGTGCCCAAACCCCGAACTCTCAGCCGGGACATGCAGGGCCTCTCCTTGGACCAACCCAGCCAGCCCAGGTGAGTGCTGGGGCTCGGGGGGTGGGAGCGGGATGGGGGCGTGGTCAGGTCTGACCTGGCCTGTCCCATCACCACCAGCAAGGGGACATTGTCGAGACTGAGCTCAAGAACCTCCACCCTGCGGAGGAGTGACTCTATCTATGAGGCCTCCAACCTCTATGGTATCTCAGGTGAGTGCAGAGTGAGCAACTGAGGGGCTGGGGCTGAGGTTGGGTGCGACTGGCCAAAGGTTTATTCAGCCCAGAAGGGCGTGGCCACTGTTGGAACCAGGCCTGGCCCCACCCCATTCCGTAAAGACTGGCAGGGGCACTGCCCTGGCTCTTGTGGTTCAGTGGATTGGCACGTCCTTCCTTACAACAAAAGGTTTTGGGTTCAGTTCCCAGTCGGGCACATACCCTGGTTGTGGCTTCCATCCCCAGTTGGGTGTGTACAGAAGGCACCTGGTGGCTATTTCTCCCTCACATTAATGTTCTTTCCCCCCTTCATCCCTCTCTAAAATCAGTAAACAGATCCTCTGGTGAGGATTTAAAATAAAACTGGCCAGGAGAGAGGGGGGATGGCGGGGGGGGGGGGGGCTTCTGGGATGGCAGCAGCCAGCTCCAAGCCCCCTGCCCTCAGTTCCTCACTCCCCACCCCATGCTTTCCTCAGCCATGGATGGGGTTCCCTTCACGCTGCACCCCCGGTTCGAGGGCAAGAGCTGCGGCCCTCTGGTGAGTCTGCCCTGGGGGAGCTTGGGTCTGTCCCATCACCTTCCTAGACAGGGACACAGGGACCATCATCCAGGCCCCCAGCCCGCAGCACTGAGCCGAGTCTCTGGGTTGGGCGAGGCTGGAGACCAAGTGTTGGGGCTGGAGGCCATGGGGAGTCCAAGGGGCAGCTGGAAGCTGCTGGCTAGAGGCTGTGGCCGGAACGGGGAGGGGGTGTCCAGGCAGATATTGAGAGGGACTCAACCATGAGGGAATGGGGTTCCCGGTAGGGGTCTGGGTCCAATCTGACCTGCCCTTGCCCACCAGGCCTTCTCTGCCTTTGCTGATCTGACCATCAAGTCGCTGGCGGACATTGAGGAGGAGGTAGGTGCTGGGGTGGGGAGGAAGGGTAGGGGGTGCTGGGACCCTCCCCCACAACAGGCCACCTGTCTCCCCCAGCTGCACCCCACCTCTTTAGGACTGGAGATCATTTAGTCCCTAAGTGGCTCTTCCTCCCCCAACCCCCCATTCCTCACAGCATCTCCACACCCCGCCCTCACTCTGTGCTCTTCCTCCCCCCTCAGTACAACTACGGCTTCGTGGTGGAGAAAACAGCAGCGGCACGCCTGCCCCCCAGCGTGTCATAGCCCCTTCCTGTTCTAGGGAAGAGGCCCCGCCCCACACCCCCAGGACTGGCAGCTGCCCACCCTAGCTCATGTTGGGGGCCTTGGCAGCACTGGGCATTCTGGACCCTCAGCCACATGGGGAGCTGCTAGCCCGGTGGGGGTGGGCCTGCTGCTCGATGGGGTCTCCTGCCCCGGGCCCTGTAGGGCAGAGGTGGGGCTACATGGAAACCGGTGCCTTCACGTCATTTGTGTCAAGACTCTCTGGTGCCCGGAGGCCACAGGCTGCCCTCTGGGCAATAAACACTATGCAGTCTGCGTCTGGAGTCCCGGTCCTGGCCCTGCGTGTGGCTCGTGGTCTTCACCTTGTGCGAGCTGGACAGCCGAGCACCCGGGAGGCGTGAGAAGTCCCAGGGGAGTGGCCCTGCGGCTCCTCCCGTCCTGCAGGGTGGAAACTGAGGCCCCGGATCCTAGGTCACAGGGAAGGCCCGGTCCTGCTCCCCTGCCCTTTGGTAACAGCTTCCGCGTGCCCCGGGGACCACCTCGCAGCGCCTTAGACGGCTGTCTCACCCACCCCTCACGCCCCGTGGGAAGCCCCTGTGTCGCCCTCTTACAGAGGGTGACCCTGGGGCAGCGGGCGGCCACGGCCACCTGGGCCGAGCCCAGAGCCCGCTCTCGGCGGAAAGCGGCCTGTGCCCTTGGCCCCGCGGAGCTGTGGATGCAGCAGCCAGCCCTCATTGGCAGTGGTTGCGGTTTATAAAGTTGCGGGGGAAACTGAGTTAGTGAATATCGGGTTCCTCGGGGAACTGGGGGGGGGGGGGTCTGGGAGCCGCCGTGGTCACATTTTTGTCGAGTGATTGACACCTTGTTTATGATACGGACACTGCCGAGTCGTCAACGTGGAACTCGCTGCCAACAGCAGGGCGACCCCACTGAGCAAAGCTCCCCACACAGACCGCCGGGCGGCTCCGGAGACACCGGCGCCACTCAGCGCCGCGCGTGGGGCCGTTGGAGAGAAAGCCCAGAGGGAGGGGGGGGCGGGCCACAAAGGAGGCTTGTCCGCGGGCAGAGAGCCGCTTGTTCCGCCTCCGCTGGGAACCGTGCCGCCCGGACTCGGCGGTGCCCTGCGCCGCACGCGGCCTCCGGGACCACGAGAGCACAGGGGCGTTTCGGTTTAGCCGGTAGGAGAACAGAACGTGGAACACGGGATCGGAATAATGAGGGTGGGCGGTCATTGTGACATTGCCTGCCCCAGGCCCCTCTGCCCCGTGTGCGCCTCCTCTGCTCCCCCCACGTCCCTGCAGCCTCAGGGAAGGCCCAGGCCTCCGGCTCAGAAAGCCTCACCCACACCACGGACTGCGGGTATCACCTGAGGGGCAGCCACCGTCTCCTGACCGGGCGGGGCAGACTCGGAAAAGGCTGGCTCTTATCAGTCAAACGGCCTAGCTAGGAAGTGCCTTGTTCAAGTTCAGGTCACAGCTCGTTGGCCAGAATCCATCCCATGGGGCTTAAAGGGACAAACCACCCACCAGGGCCCTTATGTCTAACAACACTACCCCACGAGTCTGAGCCGGAGACCGCCCTGCACGGGGGTCTAAGGCGGGAGGGTTTCTGCTCTGGGGTCTGGGGGGGGAGGGCCAGCCCTTGCTCTGGGGTCTGGGGGGGGAGGGCAAGCCCTTGCTCTGGAGTCTGGGGGGAGGGCCAGCCCCTGCTCTGGGGGGGGGGGGAGGGCCAGTCCCTCTCTGGGGTGGGATAGGGCAGACAGCCTTCTTGGAGGAGGTGGGGGGTGGGGGGGAACCATGCACAGGTGGGTCCTCCCCCACACGCTCAGCTGCCCTGAGAGAAGTAGGCCTCCAGTGCTGAGCTATCTCCCCATCTCCCCTGTGGGCTCTGCGGCCCCTGCCAGGTCCCGCCCAGCTGCTCTGGCGCCGGCCTGGGAATCCAATCTGGCTGGAAAGCAAAGGTTGTTTGTTTTCCCTGGTTGCCTTCTCAGCTACCCCGAAACCATCCCTGGATCACGTTCCAGGGCAGCCGGGTGTGATCGGGGCCTCGGGTGACCTGTGCTGGCCTTGGTCTTACTGGACCGGCTGTCATATGACCCTGCACAATCCCCCCCCCCCCTCTGTGCCCTGCGGGGCCTGGCCCCTCACAGAGCCCCGGAGGGGCCAGGGCCACCAATCCAAACAGCCCCAGGCGCCCTCGCTGGTTTGGCTCAGTGGATGGAGCCTCCGCCTGCGGACTGAAGGGTCCTGGACTCGATTCTGGTCAAGGACACATGCCCAGGTTGTGGGCTCGGTCCCCAGTAGGGGGTGTGCAGGAGGCGGCGGATCAGCGATTCTCCTCATTAATGTTTCTGTCTCTCCATCTCCCTTCATCTCTGAAATCAATAAAAATATACTTGAAGAAAAAAAAAAAGTCCAGCAGCCCCAGGCTGAGTTGACATCACCTTGGGCTACAGAGGGAATGAAGCCTGGCCTTTCTGGCCTTTGCTCGCTCCTGGGCGCTGAGAGCCAGGCGCCGCAGGAACCCACGTCCCAAGCGGGACAACGGACCTTTCTGGAGAGACACAGTCCCGGGTCCGCTGCTGGCTAGTGGGCGACCCTGAGCAGTGGCATAACCTCTACACTTCCAGAACATTTCCTCACCCCAAAAGGAGCCCCACCAGCAGTCACCCCCCAGCTCCTGGCAGCCACCAATCTGCTTCCGGTCTCTGGATTTGCATGAGTTGGACATTTCTTACAGATGGAATCATACAATATGTGGCCCTCTGTTTGGCTCCTCTTTCTCAGTGTGAAGGTCCCAAGGTTCATCCGTGTGGTAGCGTGTCAGTGCTTCATTCCTTTATGTGGCTAACAGTCACTGTGCAGATGGACACCGCTTTGTCCATCCATTCATCAGCTTGTGGACTTTTTGGGGTGATTGTCCCTCGGACTGCTGTGAACATGCATGCACGAGGGTTTGTGTGAGCACCCGTTTTCAATCCTCTCAGGCCTCCTTAAATGTGCACTGACACCCCAGTCCTGGCCGTGAGGCGAGGGGGCCAGTTCCCCTGACCAGTCCAGGAGTGAGCCCTCTGCACCGGCAGCCAGCCGGGCCTTCCTCCTCTCTGCTCTCTCCTCCACCCTGCGTCCCCAAGGCCCGCCCCCTTCCCGGGGGCGTTAGAAACTGGAGTCCCCAGTATCCTCAGGAACCTGCTCCGTCCTGGATCCCTCCGTGTTGGGGCTCCAGCCATTGCTGCTGGGTGGCCTCACTTCTCGGGCCTCAGTGTCCCCATCTGTGAGGGGGGTTGTCCTGAAGATGAACCGAGGACAGGAAAGCACCTGGCCCATAACATTTAATTTATTCTTATTTTATCCTCTTTGTGGATATTCATATGCTCACCAAGAGCCCACGCTCACTGGGCATGCTCATGCACACTGTCTCCTGCCCCCACTCCACGGTGTGGAGGAAGTCTGCAGCTTCCCAGGGACCCAGGGAGCAGATGGCCAAGGCTGGCGGGACCCCCAGGTCTGGGATTAGCTGGGTGCCTGCCCAGGGTCAGGTCCCGCTGGGTGCTGCCCCTTCTCTGCCCATTGGGAAGAGTCCTAAGGGGGTCTCCTTTGCTGTGGCTGAGCCTCCTCTGCTCCTTAGGCCCTTGAGTCCTTGTGGCTCAGGAAGGAGCAGGCTGGAAAATGCCTGGGACATTGCACATTTGGGCAGGTGTGTGTGTATGTGGGAGGGGGGGTCAGACCATCCCCACTCCAGGTGAAATTTATATGCATGAAGATTTGTGGGAGACAGTTCCCAAGGCAAAGCCCCTGTCTCCCATTCCTGCCCCCCCTCCCCCACTCCTACCCCAAGCCTGGGCTTGGCCACAAAGCCCATTCAGGTGTGGCTCAGGTGACATGGAGATAGTGAAGGCTAGAGTTTATTTGCAGGACGGGAGTGGGGCCAGGGCCTCTGGAGACTCCCAGGGCTCTGAGTTACCCACCAAGCCCTGCCAGTCCGTGAGCCCCAGAACCTGGCCATCTTTCCCAGCTACCAGGTGCCCCGACTGACAGCACCACCCACTGACAACCTACTGTGCACAGGCCCCCGGAATGGCTTACACGGAGCCTCCCGGGAGCCCTAGGCAGGGGGACGGATGCTGTCCCCGTGTTATAGACCAGGAAACTGAGACACGGAGCGGTGAAGCCCTCACCACGGACCCACAGCCAGGAGTCTGGGTGCGGCCCCCCAGGGCTGCTGTGGCCCTGGGCCTCTCTGAGCTCTGCACGCCAAGGTTTCAAGTGCTCACAGCCTGGAAGGAGTCGCAGAGACTTGCACTGGCAGCCGCATGGGGGTTACAGGACCTGGCTCTGATGCTCAGTACTGGCCGGGGGGCCCGTGGTGAGTCACTGCCCCCTCTGGGCCTCGGTTTCCTCATCTGTAAAATGGACGGAGACATTTAGAGAACCAGTGCCTAAGCCCCACCCTCCCCTCCTGCCTATCCCAGAACCTCACTGTCTGTCTGCGTAGCTACATTTCCCAGTCTCCCCTGCGGCACGCTGTGGCCACGTCCTGATCAGTGAGAAATAAGCAAGAAAGGTCCCAAGGCCTCCCAGGAAGACTTTGGAAAGATGCTGAGCCAGCCCGGGCCTCGGCCTTCCTCTCTGAATGAGGATGTGAAGGCGGGAGCCCTGGCGGCCATTCTGTGCCATGAGGCAGCTTTGAGAGATGCTGTGAACTGAAAGAGACACCAAGCTGTGCTCCTACTGTGACTGATCTCTGCAGAGCGAGCGCTCTTTCTGCTGCCCGACACCAGTTCTCTCCCCACGACCCCTGAGCTCACACCAGCGTGGAATCTTTCCCCACCCCCCCTGGCTTGTGTCCCAGCATGCTGCGCATCTCATGGGTGACCCCTTCCCAGTGCCCCCCACCGACCAACAGTGTCCGGTGCATGCAGGAGGCAGGCAGGCTGCTCTCCCGGGCACCCCCCACCGTTGCAGGCATTGAGGCAGCGACTGAGGGTGTGAGGGGGTCCCCAGGTTCCGGGCAGGATGAGTAGGGGATTTGGCGGTGGGTACCCTGCTGGGGCGGAGCCCTGGGGCCGGCCTTGGAGACGTCAGCGGAGCGGGCGGGGTCGTCTTCGAAGCGCGGCAGGGACAGCTCCCGGAGGCCGGGGCGGGTGGCTTGGGCAGCCCGGAGCAGCGTGTGGGTCAGCACGGCCACCAGGGCCAGGGCGCCCAAGCCGAGGATGGAGGCGGCGGCCGCTCCCGCCTCGATCTCGAAGAGCAGCAGAGCATAGATGGATAGTCCTGAGGAAGGAAATGTCCCCCGTTCACTCAGGCTGCACACATTTGCTCCCCAAGTCCTGGGAGAGCTTCCCAAAGAGGAGGCAGCCATTCAAACCGTCCAACGCGGTAGACACATGGATTAACTTGAAATATGGTAGAAATCATACTTCCATAAAACCTGCTGTTTGAATTCTAACCCTGCTAAGTCTGATTAAAACACTAGGTACTTACCTCAGTCTCCAGGAGACCTGGAGGCTGAGGCAATTTTATTCCCACTGACTCAGTAGCTTCAGGGATAGAAACTGAAGATAACCTTTGGAGACTAACCGCTGAGCTCTGCTTCTGTGTTACTGGCTATCGCAAGATAGGGCCACATTCCAATGTCCAGCAGGATGTGACTGGGAACCAACCCTGCGGGCTGTCCCCAGTCTTTAGAATTCAGTCTTTAATATTTAGAAGCAAAGGAAAATTCTTGTGGTGTAGGCCATTAAAAAGACTTGCCTATACCTGGAATGGCGCAGTCGTATGGAGCCGCCTGCGTGTGTGCTCTTGCGGCTGCCCTGGCCAGATATTTCAATACATCTTTGCCTGCTTTTTTAAATAAATCATCAGCCTCCGGTGGTCTTATTTTGAACCCAGGATTCGACCTCACAACAAACTCATGAGTCCTCACACAATGCACAAATAGATCATCATGATGTCCATTTTACCATAAGAAGGGTGAACTTGGTTATGTGCACTTCACCACAATCAAAACAATCCAGGCCTCAGGTTTTCTGCATCCCTGTCACAGCTCCTCTCCGGCCTTGGTTTGCTAATCTGACAGAGACGGCTGGTGACCTGCCTTGAGGCCCTTGCTGGTTCTTTGTCACTCTGCCCAGCATTCAGTTGGCGCCATTCACTACCATGGGAACATTTACCAGTGTCTACGTCCTAGATACCAATAGAACCGTTCTCCCACCCTGTGTGACAACCAGAAATGTCTCCAGATATTGCCAAATATCCCCTAGGGGATAGAGTCAGCCCCCATTGAGAACTGCCAGTCCAGTCTCCACGCCCACCCTGGAGGCTGGTCTAGAAGCTCTGACCCACCCCTGTGGCATCAGTGACCTGTAGAGTGCTAGGCGTGGCCAATCAGAGCATTGCTTCCCGTCTTGTAGTGATTGGTGCAGGGCTTTCACATGACCCAAGCTCAGCCAATTCTAGAGTCAGCACTAAGACTTTTGCTTGGGATCCGAGAACCCAGAAACTTTCTTACTGCAACCCTGCGGGACTTGTGAGAGAAGCCGAGGGCTGATAGAGGATTTCTTGGCACCTTATGGAGGTGTTTTATGCCTTCATTGGCTCTGTACTCTTGTTTTTGAAGATGACACATTGTATCTGATATTAAAGTGAGGCCAAGGACGTTTTTTCTGCTCTAAACAATTGTGTTTTATTTTTCAAATTATAAGAGAAAGTTTATTTAGAAGGCTACAGAGGAGGAAGAGGTCAGCCAGCTGGGCTGTGTGGGCGTAGGAAACGAGTTACGGACAAAGAGAGGTCACGCCGGGGGGTGGAGAGGGGGCAGGCAGAGGTGTGCTCAAGGGAGAGAAAGAGCGTGTGGCTCTGAACATTTCCCCCCCAATATATTTTATTTATTTTTTACAGAGAGGAAGGGAGAGGAATAGAGATTTAGAAACATCGATGAGAGAGAGACATCAATCAGCTGCTTCCTCCACACCCCCTACTGTGGATGTGCCCACAACCAAGGTACATACCCTTGATGGGAATAAAACCTGGGACCCTTGAGTCCAAAGGCTGACACTCTATCCACTGAGCCAAACCAGTCAGGGCTCTGAACATTTTTTAAAAGGTCTTTATAATTATTCTTTTGGCTCTGGTTAGCAATGAATCGAGAGTTGACTGGCCAGACTGGGAGAGTCTTGCCAAGTGAGGTCTCCTGACCTCAGAAAGACTCTAAATGGGAGCTGAACAAATTCTTCTTCTTTTTTTTTTAAGTTTTTTTAAAAAAATATATTGTATTGATTTTTTACAGAGAGGAAGGGAGAGAGATAGAAAGCTAGAAATCTCAATGAGAAAGAGTCATCGATCAGCTGCCTCCTGCATACCTCCCCACTGGGGATGTGCCCGCAACCAAGGTACATGCCCTTGACCGGAATCGAACCCGGGACCCTTCAGTCCGCAGGCTGACGCTCTATCCACTGAGCCAAACCGGTGTCGGCCTGCACGAATTCTTAATCTAATGCTTGATGAGACTGACATAGTTATCTTTTTTCCCCCCTCTTTGTGAGTTTTCTCATATTTTAAAACGAGGATACTTTATTCTCTAAGTCTCCAACATGTTTGCTGGCTCATGAAAAGTCGGGAGGTTGTAGGCATTTTGTCAAAAGCACGGATACAGGCATTTTTCTAAGGGGAGGCTGGTGAAGCAAGTGGCATTTCTGATGGCCCCACTTGAGCAGCTGGATTCAGTCACACCTGAGGCCAACAATTCCCTGGTCTTTTCAGATACACTGGTCACCCCTTCCACTCTGTTGTTGTTAATCCTCACTCAAGGATACTTTTTCCAGAGAGTGGAAGGAAGAGGGAGAGACAGAGAGAGAAACATTTCATATCTGTTAGTTGCCTCCTGCATGCACCCCGACCCAAGGCCAGAGAGCAGGCCTGTAACCGAGGTATGTGCCCCTGACCATATCGAACCTGGGACCCTTCAGTCACAGAGCTGATGCTCTAACCACTGAGAAAACCGGCTAGGGCTCCACTCTCTTTAAAAAAAACAAAACACACCCCATATCTGGAGCATTTTCTTAAGCCAAACAACAAAAGTTAAGCAGAGTTCCCTGCACTTTACATACAAATTCCTATATAACACATCGAAGTCTCTTTAAAGAAACTTGATGATTTGATGCCTTTACCAGCAGGTGTGAGTGAGAACATTGATCTAAGTTATTAAAAGTCAGAGGACACGAAATCGGTTTGGCTCAGTGGATAGAGCGTCAGCCTGCGGACTGAAGGGTCCGGGGTTCAATTCTAGTCAAGGGCATGTACCTTGGTTGCGGGCACATTCCCAGTAGGGGGCTTGCAAGAGGCAGCTGATCCATGACTCTTCAATGTTTCTACTATTTCTCTCCCTTCCTCTCTGTAAAGAATCAATAAAATATATATAAAAGTCAGGGAGGAAAAGAGGGTGATGTGTCCTCTGGCAGACAGCTAATTGTTTTTACTCTCCTTCATGTTTAGGGATTTTAAATTGCATTTCTGGTTTATACAGAGTATCTCTCCTCCCCCCCCACCCCTCCAACCCCCACCCAGCTCCTTAAGCCATTCTTGAGCTGGAAGTTCTGATATTTGTAACCAAAACAGTTTTTTGCAAAGGCCAACCTCTGAAACTATCTCCTGAAACTACCAAGGACATAGAAACTTTTGTTCAAAACCAAACGTAGAAAACTGATGAATCAGAAGTGTTCTGAAGACAGGTACCATTTATGAACCCCCACTCCCACCTCCCCACTGGAGCCAGATGCCATTGTGGGCTTTGCTCAAGATTCTCTCAGCAATTCTATGAAGCAACAAACTGTTATCACCCATTGTACTGATGAGGAAACTGAGGCACAGAAGGAATTTTCCCAAGGCCCCTCCTTCCCCCCTCCCCCGCTCCCCTGAGTGAGAAAGTGTCAGACCCAGGAGTCAAACACAGGCAGGGTGGCTCCAGGGTTGACCCCAGTAATGGGACCATCAACCCTGGCCATCCCCACCCACGGCCCCCACACCCCACGTCCTGTCCCCCAGCACGCACCTGCTAAGTAGACGGAGACCCCGCAGCAGAAGAGGCCCACGGCCACGTGTCTGAGGAGGCGGCAGTCATAGAAAAACCAGTCAGACCTGGGGGGAGGGGACAGGAAGAAAGGGCACTGGGGGTGGAGCTGGTTGGGGAAGACTGGGGAGGGAGGGAGGGAGGGAGGGAGTGGCCCAGCTTTGGGGGAAACAAGATCTGTGTGAGGATCCGTCCTGGACACTCACCCATTGTTCCAGGAAAATGTTCCCCACCATCTACCATCCATCCATTCCTGTCGATTATTCAACCATACAGCTACCCATCCATTTAACCACGCCCTATAAACTCATCCTCCACCCATCCACCCATCCATGCACCCATCCATCACTTATCAGCCCTGAGCCTGACCCGGGGTCTCTCTGCACTCAGATCCTAATGCCCTCTAAAAGACAGGAGCGAGCTAGCCGACCCCTGGCCTAAAGCGGGTGGTACGTGGTATTGGTGAGGTCGCAGCAATAGTTCCACCTGCTATACATTTTCAATAATAGAACCTAAGAGAGGGAGGCAGGGATGGAAGAAAGGAGGGTGGAAGTAGCGACGATAAAGGGATGGGGGAAGGAAGGGAAACCCCCCTCCACCCCCAACCTGAGGCCCAGGGAGGGGTAGTGGCTCTCCTGGGCTCGCCCAGCCCCGGGGGGCCGGGCGGAGGGGCCAGTCCTCCTACCTGCCGGGGCCGGGCCCCCGGGCCAGCTCGGCGCCCAGGTGGCCGCAGAGTGCGGCGAGCAGCAGGCAGCTGAGGCTCAGCACCAGGGCGAGCGCGGCGAGCGCGGCGGCCAGCGGCAGCAGCGCCCCGGCCGCGTCCTCGGGCAGCCCCGGGCCGGCGCCCAGCTCCGGGCCCAGCCCGTCGGCTCGCGCCCCCCGCAGCTCCGCGCGGCCGGCCTGCAGCTGGAACAGCAGCTGCGCGCCCAGCGCCGCCAGCACGGCGGCCGGGACCCCCAGCAGGACCAGCGCGGCCAGCACCCGGTCGCTGTAGGAGCGGGCCATGGCGGGGCGGGCCGGGGGCCGGAGATTCTCAGGGGGCGGGGGCCGGGGGTCCTGGGGCGTTTGAAAGTTGGGGTGACTTCAGGAGCTTCGGGGTACAGGTCGCACCGGGGCCGAGGAAGCTCTGCGAAAACTTGAGACGATCCTTTCTCCCCTCCCGGCTCCGGGTGCTAGCGGGGAGGGGCCGGCGTGGGGTGGGGCAATGAGGGGAGGGGTGCCCCCCACACAGGGGCAAGGGCGTGGCGGTTCCACGCCGGGACCCCTAGAGGTCTCTAAAGCGCCCCCACCTCCGGCCTAAGCACCTGTTTCATTGTTGCTGGTTGTTTTTAAGAAGAAACTTGGCCCCGGCCCGCTCCGTTGGTCGGAGCATCCTCTGGGTCAGCGGAGAAGTTGCCGGTTGGATTCGGGTCGGGGCACCTGCCTGGTCAGGGCGTGTGCAGCCTCTCTCCCTCTCATCAATAAAAAAACCCCACAAAACCGTTGTCTTCCCAAAGCTGCACATGAACCTGCACCCTACTGTTGGGTGTCCTGCGTTTAAGAGCCGTTAGTTATCCCACAGGGTGCAATGCCCAGGCGGCTGGCGGAGGTCCACAAAGGGAAACCCGCTGGAGCCCGAAAGAGGCGGCATCGCCGACCGAGCCCCCTCGACCTCACCTGGAGATGGGGGATTCGGGTGAGGGTAAATAAGGCGCTCCCCAGTCCAGTCCCCAGGCCTCCCAGGCCCAGAGCGGCGGCGGCCTCCGGACTTTTCTGGAGACGAGGCGCAGGGAAGGGGGTTTCCATCTCATTTACATGTTTGGCTCCGCCTCCCCCCAGCTTGGCTCACCATCCCTCCCTCAGGTGGCGCCGGAGGCAAACCCGAGAGGTTCCTGGCGCCTAGATAGCTCCAGTCCTCCTGGGACCGTCAGATAGGACCTAGCCTTCGGGTCATTTTTCAGAAGAAAGAAAGGAGGCTTAGTTAGAGACGGGAGGTGACTGTCCTGGTCTAACAGCCAGGAAGTGGCTCCAGACTGGAGTTGTGATTTTTTATTTCTCTAACGAGAGGCCCGATGCTCAAAATACATGCAAGGGGCTCGGCCCTCGCAGCCCCTCGCAGCCTTAGCTTTGTCCGGAAGGAAGGTCGTGCGGCCTGTCGTTCTGCTGTTCAATCTAATTACCATATTAGCTGTTTATTTTATAGGATTCTATTGTCTCTCCAGGAACACTCGGGACCCCAGCATCCATGGCACCACGTATTGAAATGCATCCCATATAAATCATAAAGGATTGTAGTTTTGCATATGAAATAAATATAGGAACCACTCATTTTCCCCTTTTATTGAATGTACTGGGGTGATACTGTTTAACAAAATTATACAGGTTTCAGGTACACAATTGCACAACATGGGCATCTCATTTCATGGAAGATGGGCTGAGCGTCCTCAGCACGATTATTCCATTTTGTTTGCATTTTCCCATGTTGGACCCAGTAACCATTCCACCTCACCCAGGTCTTAACAATATTTCTGGAGACCGGGACAGGAGGCTCAGATGCGGCCTCTGGAGGACAGGCCAGGCCTGGGTCTGCCCCCTCTTGGGAGAGGGTATCGCACAGCCAGACCAGCCCTAGGTCCCACCCTTCACCTGGGGGGGTGGGTGTGGGGCGCAGGGTGGGGTGGGGGGGAGAGCGGAATCAGAACAGACCCCTCCAGTTCCCACCCTGGGCCTCAGAAGGACCCTTCCCAGCCTGGGTCAGTGGGTAGAGCATCTGCCCATGAAGGATCTCGGGTTTGATTCCTGGTCAAGGGCAAGTACGTGGGATGCAGGTGCCTGTGGGAGGCAACCAATCCATGTGCCTCACATCCATCCCCCGCCCCTCCCCTCTGTCTTTCTCCCCTCCCTCCCTTTCTCTCTTAAAAAACAAATCAATGGAAAGAATGTCCCGGAGTGAGGATTAACAACAACAAAAGACCCTTCCCACTCCCCATGGGCCTTTCCCGCCATCTGGAGAACTGAGGGTTTTTCTCTCCCCCTACACTCCCCGCCTCCCTGCCAGGGCCTCCTGCTGGGGCCCCACCTCTGGACAGAACTCAGGATGGCCCCTCCCCTCGCACCCTGCGGGGCCGTCTGATTCCATCTGGGGGAGCTGAGAGTAGCCCCCGGCCCCACCCACCACCGGGGAAGAGGGGAGGGCGCACCACAGACCCACCAGGGGGTCAGAACCCCCATCCCACCCCGCCTCCTCCGAGGTGTCATTACAGCCCCCCCCCAGCCCCCCAGGTCAGAACAGCTCCCCGGCCCCGCCCTCCGGCCCGGGGTCGCCGCCCGCGGCCGCGCGGTGTGCGCCCCGCCCCGCCGCGTCCACGCGGTACTTGCGGCGGCGCAGCGGCTCGGTGAGGCTGCGCGGCGCGGGGTCGTCCAGGTCCTCGGGCTGCAGGAAGCTGCGGTCCAGCACCTCCGCCGCCTCCTGCCAGTTGGCGAAGCAGGCGGGGCCCAGGCGCCGGATCTCGTCGGCCGCGTCGCGCGTGAGCACGTCCCCGCTGGGCTTGAGCACCACGACGGCGGGCAGCCGCTCCACCGAGAACTGGCGTCCGAGGTCCCTGCAGGGCCGGCAGGCCGGTGACCCCGAGCCGGGAGCCCGCCTCTCCTGGACGTGGGTGACCCCCAGCCGGGAGCCCGCCTCTCCTGGACGTGGGTGATCCCCAGCCGGGAGCCCGCCTCTCCTGGACGTGGGTGACCCCCAGCCGGGAGCCCACCTTTCCGGGATCAGGCCAGGCTACAGCAGCCCTGCGCCCTGTCTCCGACCGCCCAGACTCGCTCGCATCTCAGGGACTTTGCACGGCCGCCTCCTGTCTGCTCTGCCTGTGCATCTTCCCAGACCTCTGCCCATGGAGGCCCAACCTCACACCGCAGCAATCTCCGTCTCCCCTGCTGCCGGGGCCTCTCAGCACCCAGCCCATTGCATTGATGATCTCTCCCTTCCTCCCACAATACAACTAGCTTCGCCAGGGCAGGGTCCATTCTTCTGTGGACGGAAGGAGCCACATGCTGACCTGACAAGCTCAGGGGAGGCCTGCGTGGCAGTCTTGCAAACTCAGAGACCTAAAATAACCACCAAAGATGGTCTGAAAATTAAATATCTAACTACAAACAGGTTGTAGTGGGCAGTCATTCCTAGGCTGATATTTTCCCTGACAAAGACCAACTGAGATCTTTCCTGAGCCCATTTGCCTCTTTGCCTCTAAGATAACATATCTGTGAGATGTCTGGGTAACTTAACTTTCCTTTTTTCTGGAGCCCCTGGAGCACAACCTGCTGTGGTGGGCGCCAGGACAGATGCCTCAAATTCCTTCATTATCATGTTAATTGTTCCCGAACCCACCTAAGTATGTGTCCATCGTATTATTTTTTATCCAATCCCAGGGGTTCCCACCGCTTTGCTTTATCCCACCTCCTTAAACCCTCACCAATGAATTTCTTTTTAAATATATTTTATTGTTTTTTGTACAGAGAGGAAGGGAGAGAGATAGTTAGAAACATCAATGAACCGAAACAGGTTTGGCTCAGTGGTAGTGCGTCAGCCTGCGAACTGAAGGGTCTCAGGTTCAATTCCGGTCAAGGGCATGTACATTGGTTGCGGGCACATCCCCGTTAGGGGATGTGCAGGAGGCAGCTGGTCGATGTTTCTCTCTCATCGATGTTTCTAGCTCTCTGTCTCTCTCCCTTCCTCTCTGTAAAAAAATCAATTAAAAAAAGAAAAAGAAACATCAATGAGTCATCGATCAGCTGCCTCTTGTACGCCCCCTACTGGGGATGTGCCCGAAACCAAGGTACATGCCCTTGGCTGGAATCAAACCCAGGACCCTTCAGTCTGCAGGCTGATGCTCTATCCACTGAGCCAAACCGGTTTCGGCTCACCAATGAATTTCAGGGTAACCCACCTATGTCCCTCCTTTGATTGTAATGTATAAACACAAATGTAATCCACCATTCTTCAGAGCATTATCTTAATTCGCTGAGGTTCTGCTTCCCAACATATGTCTACAGTTTGGCTCAAATAAACTCACTAAAATTCTTTATAGGTTTCAATGGGTTTTTTTTTTTTTTCTTTAACATTACTCACCGGTGTCTCCAGTGCCTGAAACAGTGGGACGCAGAGTAGGTACTCCGGAAATGTGGGGGAGGGATGAATGAATATTGATAAATGCCATATAGAATTGTGGGTCACCGAAACTGGTTTGGCTTAGTGGATAAAGCATCGGCCTGTGGACTGAAGGGTCCCAGGAACGGTCCTGGGTTCAATTCCAGTCAAGGGCATGTGCCTTGGTTGCAGGTACATCCCCAGTAGTGGGTATGCAGGAGGCAGCTGATCAATGTTTCTCTCTCATTGATGTTTCTAGTTCTCTATCCTTCTGCCTTTTCTAGCTCTCTATCCTTTTCCTCTCTGTAAAAAATCAATATAATATCTTTTTAAAAAAAAGAGAAGAAAAAAAAGTAAATGAGAAATAACAAATGTTAATGGGATCAGCTCTGGGTGCAGGAAAATCATATTTAGATTTAAAAAAGAAAGAAAAAAAAAAGAATTGTGGGTAAGGGGCTGGCGGTTAAGGAGGGCCTCTCCCAGGAGGGGACCTTTGAGCTGAGATCTGCAGGAGGAGGAGGGGGGTTGGGAAGCTGGGGGGAGGGGTCCCAGGCAGAAGGTGCAGCCCATGCAAAAGCCCTGGGTGGGAGGGAGATTGGGATGCTGACTTGATCACGCAGGCCCCACAGGGCCACAATGTTTCCTTTTCAGTCTGAGGAGGAAGCTGGTGAGAACCATCCACAGTCCCAGGAGATCCAGGACCCGTCTAGGCCAAAATCCCTCACCATCTGTGTGGATAAAGGGAACCAGAGTGGGCTCATCACCCATGGTCCTTCCTTCTTTCCTTCCTTCCTTCCTTCCTTCCTTCCTTCCTTCCTTCCTTTTCTTTCTTTCTTTCTTTCTTTCTTTCTTTCTTTCTTTCTTTCTTTTTTCTCCAAATTATAATAGAAAGTTACAGAAGTAGCAGAAGCAAGCCAGCTGGACTGCATAGGCTCAGGAAACAAGTTAGAGGCAGAAGGGCCCTTTGGCTTAGGAGAGAGAAAGGCAAGGCTAACTCACACGGGGAAGAGGAGAGAAAAAGGCCGGGGAGTGCTCTCCAGAGGGGAGCACTTAATTCCCGCCCCCTTGGTTCCCTGGTGGCCCTTTTCCAGCCTCCACACCGAGAACACAGGATACCTGCAAAACCCCACAGGGGCAGGTGGCCAGACAGCAAGTGAAAATACAGGACACCCAGTTAAGTATGGATCTCATATAAACAAATAATCTACACTAATAAAAGAGTAAGATGCAAATTGACCATGCCTTTGTGATGCCCACCAGCCAATTAGGAGTCAGTATGCAAATTAACCCAACAAAAAATGGCAGGTTAATTTGCATACAGAGTCGCCAAATGGCTGAGGGCGGGGCAGGCATTCCACACTACCCCAGCCTCTGGGCAGCGTGGGAAGGCAGAAAGGCAGTTCCAGGCCAAAACCAAAAGGCAGCTCCGGCCAGAGTGAAGGCAGTCCTGGCAGCCAGGGTAAAGAAGGTCCATTCTTGCATGAATCTTCATGCATCGGGCCTCTAGTGTTTAGTATAAGTATGTCCCATGTAATATGTAGGACAAGCTTATACTAAGAAATTATTCATAGTCTGTGTGGAATTTGTGTTTTACTGGGCATCCTATATCTGGCAATCCTGCGGTGGGTGGGGGTGGAGGGTTGGAATGGGCTCACTTCAGTTACCAGCTGGGTGCGTGTTTTGTTGAAAGGAGTGCCTCAAACAAGGTCAGCCTTTTCCACGATGCCCTGGCAGCTGACATTTCTGCCTCAGAGAGGGCAATGTTGCCACTTCTGGGGACAGGAAGAGGGCAGTGGGAGTGAGCCAATGTCCAAGCTAATCTTGGGTGGAGAATGAAGTTCTTCATGACCAGAAACTTCTAACTTTGTTGTGTAACAAAATGAATGAAATCAGAAAATGTCACCAAGTCTGCAACTCACTTTCAAATATTTCAGCACAAACTTCGAGGGCGGTATGTACCGTAGATGCAGCAAATATGGCAACATGTTAACAATGACTAGCGTTGCCTTGTGTGCTTCTTCCTACTTTTTGAAAAATTTCATAATAAAAAGTTGGGGGGTCTAAAAAAGAGTGAAAGGCTTACTGCAGAAAAGGGAAAAGTTCTAAAATAGCCACAGCACTAGCTGGTTTGGCTCAGTGGGTAGAAGGGTCCCGGGTTCGGGACCTGTGGGATGAAGAGTCCCGGATTCTATTTCGGTCAAGGGCACGTGCCCAGGTTGTGGGCTCCATCCCCAGTGTGGAAATGCAGGAGGAAATCGATTAATGATTCTCTCTCATCATTGATGTTTCTATCTCTCTCTTCCTCTCCCTTTTTCTCTGAAATCAATAAAAAAATATTTTTTTAAATGGGCAGAGGACCTGAGTAGACACTTCTCCAAAGAGGACAGATAGATGGCCCATAGTCATGAAAAAATGTTCAACATCACTAATCATCAGAGAGATGCAAATTAAAATCACGAGATATCACCTCACACCTGCCAGAATGGCTACCATCAATAAATCAACAAACAGGAAGTGCTGGCGAGTTTGTGGAGAAAGGGGAACCCCAGTGCACTGCTGGTGGGAATGCAGACTGGCACAGCCACTGTGGGGAACAGTATGGAGTTTCCTAAAAAAATTAACAATGGAGCTCCCATTTAACCCAGCGATCCCACTTCTGGGAATATATCCCGAGAGTTCCGAAACCCCAATCAGAAAGAATATATGCAACCCTTTGTTCATAGCAGGGTTATTTACAACCGCTATGATCTGGAAACAGCCAAGTGCCCATCAGTAGGTGAGTGGATAAAAAGGCTGTGGTACATTTATACATAGTACATTGTATAAATGTACCACAGCCTTTTTATACAATGTACTATGTATAAATGTACCACATATGTATACAGAGTATATATATTTATTTTATGAAGCTGTAAAAAAGAAGGACCTCTTGTGCTTTGCAACAGCATGGATGGACTTAGAGGCTATTAATGCTAAGAGAAATAAGCCAGCCAGAAAAAGATAAATTTCACATGATCTCATGTATATGTAGAGCCTAAAGAACAATAAACAGAATAGGTCCAGAGGCGTGGATGCCTGGAACAGACGGACAGATCTCAGAGGGGAGGAGAGGAGGCGGGGCAGGGAGAGATTAACCAAAGAACTTATGTGCATAGCCTATGGACAGAGAGGACAGGGTGGTGAAGGCCTGGAATGGGGTGGGGACTAAGTGGGGGGGGGGAATGGGGAAAGTGGGGGACATCTGTAACACTGTCAACAATAAAACAATCAAAACACTTCACAGCAGAAACAGCGCTTCCTCCGGGAAGCCCTCCCGGACCTCCCCTCCCGCCTCACCTCCTCAGGTCGTCCTCGAAGGGCAGGAAGAGCCACTTCTGGGGCATGTCCCTGAGGAACAGGCCCTGCTGCTCCTCGGTGGTGTCCTGGGACACGTACACCAAGGCCAGCTGGGCGGCCCGCAGCACGTAGAACTCATCCGTGAGCCGAGTGAAGAAGTCCCTGAGGATGGGCGCGAAGGCCTGGCACCGGGGGCAGGACCCGGCGCCGAAGAACAGCAGCACCAGCCGGTTGTCCAGCCTGCGGCTGAGCTCCGCCTCTGTGTCCAGCTCGTCCTGGTCGCCGTTGTTTCGGATCAGGACTCGACCGGAGAACAGGGAGGCCATGGCGCCCCGGCGAGGGCCTGGGGAGGGGTGCGGGGGCCTGAGCGGCCCTGGGCCTGCTGGCTGGCTGCTGTCCCGGGATTAGGGATCCTTAGGAGGTCAGTTCGGGGCCTCGCTAATCTGCCTGAGCCTTGACCTGATTCTGCAGAGCCTGCCAGGGCAGAGGGCCGCTGCCAGGGCCCTTTCTCAAGGGATAACTGCAGGTGCCTTTTAAAAATGCATGGGACTAGCCGAAACCGGTTTGGCTCAGTGGATAGAACTTCGGCCTGCGGGCTGGAAGGTCCCAGGTTCAATTCCGGTCAAGGGCATGTACCTTGGTTGCGGGCACATCCCCAGGGGGGAGGGGTATGCAGGAGGCAGCTGATGGATGTTTCTCTCTCATCCATGTTTCTGACTCTCTACCCCTCTTCTCTCTTCCTCTCGGTAAAAAAGCCATTTTTAGAAAAATATATTAAAAATGCACAGGACTGCAAAGGAAACCCATCAGACTGACCTATGGTATGAAACCTTTTTCTTTTCTTTTTTATTAAATATATCTTGTTGATTTTTTTACAGAGAAGAAGGGAGAGGGATAGAGAGTTAGAAACATCGATGAGAGAGAAACATCGATCAGCTGCCTCCTGCACACTCCCTACTGGGGATGTGCCCGCAACCAAGGTGTTAGGTTTGAAAGGAAACAGGAAACGGAACAACAGGGAGTTTTAAAGAGTTTATTTCCCGGTAATGGGCGGAAGCCATAACCGAGGTAAAGATCAGAATTAGGGGAGAGGGGACAGGAGATCGGACCCGAGCCGGGCCAATGGAGGTGCCCCTCCAATGGAGGGGCCCCTCCAAAGAACGCACGTGGCCTATCTGGAGTTCCTTTTAAAGGGAGGGGGTTGGGCCCAGGTGGAACAGGAAAGGATGGGCCCCAAGGGCACCTTGGCCCGTTAATTGGTGGTTCACCGTCTTGGAGATGTCTCCTTGGCAGGTGTCAGTCATGTTGTTAGCTCCACCCACCAGTTTGGGAGGGGGGAGCCCTAAGGGGTCATATGTCAAACTCCACCCACCGGTTTGGGAGGGGGAGAACCTTTCACAAGGTACATGCCCTTGACCGGAATCGAACCTGGGACCTTTCAGTCCGCAGGCCCACGACGCTCTTTCTGCTGAGCCAAACCGGTGCAGGCTGAAACCTTTTTCTTATTTGATGTAAAGACACAAGCTTCTTCATGAGCACACTAAGGAACCCCGATTCCCCGGGGCTCTGCTAACCACTGCAATCTCCAAGTGGAGGTGAGCGTACGTGGTACTTTGAGGAGTCTGCCGTCAGCAGGATGTGAAGTGGAATCACCTTGGGTTTCCAGGGGTGAAAGGGTCACAGGACCGGCCCACGCCTGCTCTGACAGGCTTGAGAGGCTTGCTAGATTCCAGTGAGAAGTGAATGAAAAGAAAGATGACTCCCGCCCCCTGAATTCTGTCCGGACGGTCCACCTTAAGGTCCCCTGATGTGCAAGGTTGAAAATCATGGCCACCGTATTTCGCAGCCCCTTTCTTGAAGAGATGGAAACCAGCTCCCCTCTCCTTGACTCCAGGCTGGCTTGTGACTTGTTTCCATCAACAGAATGTGGCAGAAGGTGTGAGTGTGCAGGATCGCGCTCACCTCCCGCTGTCACTCTCTTGGAATGCTTCCTCCACATGCTCCCAGGATCAGATAGGACAAGGGTCTCAAGGTCCGGGCAGCTCTAAACGGTTACTACTAAATGTTAAAATGTAGCGCACACAGTGTTTTTGCAGACAGCTGGAAACAGGATGAGCTTGACAGGGACCTAACCAGATAGATTATAGCCGATTGCAAAGGAGAAATCAATGTGTGATTAACCAAATAGTGTATATAAACAACGGCTAAGCCTTGCTCGGCGGGTGTTCTCAGTGGTTAGTGTGGGTCCACCTATGAACCAAGAGGTGGCGGTTCAGTTCCTGGTCCGGGCACATGCCCAGGTTGCGGGCTCAGTCCATTGATGTTTCTATTTTTCTCTCCCTCTCTTTCCTCTCTGAAATCAATAAAAACATATTTTTTAAAACCCCAAACCAGTGGTTAAGCCTTCCTTAGGGGACACAGAGCTTTGGGTATGAATCCCCTGTCTCCTTTGCTTGCTGCAAGTAAGTAAAATTACCTTGCGACACCACATGTCATTACTTTTTACTTATATATAAATTATATATATATATATATATATATATATATATATATATATATATATATATATAAATTGATTTCAGAGAGGAAGAGAGAGAGAGAGAAACACCAATGATGACAGAGAATCACTGACTGGTTGCCTCCTGCATGCCCCCCCACTGGGGACCGAGCCCGCAATCCTGGCATATGTCCCTTGGCCAGAATTGAACCTGGGACCCTTCAGTCCATAGGCTGATGCTCTATCCAATGAGCCAAACCAGCTAGGGCTAAATTTAAATTTTTTAAATAAGGCAGAGCTTTCTTTTTAAAATATGTTTTTATTGATGTCAGAGAGGGAGGGGAGAGGGAGACAGGGATAGAAACATCAATGATGAGGAAGAGTCAGCTGCCCCCCTGCAAGCCCCTTACTGGGGATGGAGCCCACAATCTGCCACGTGCCCCACAGGGAGTCAGACGGTGACCTTTCTGGTTCATGGGTCAACGCTCAACCACTGAGTCACACCGGCTGGGCTATTGATTTAATTTTTAAATTTATTTTAGAGAGAGGAGGGAGGGAGAGAGAGAGAGAGAAAAGCATTGATGTGAGAGAGAAACATCCATCGATTGCCCCCCACACTCACCCCCACCACGGATTGAACCCACAACCTAGGTATGTGCCCTGACCAGGAATCCAAACCACCACCTTTTAACGAACAGGAGGAAGTTCCAATCAACTGAGCCACCCTGGCCGGGGCCCGCGTCTCACTCTTTGAATAGAGCACCACCCACACTGTGAGCCCTTTGAGTTGGTTAACACAAGGAAGCCAGTGCAGCCGAGAGGTTGACTAGCCTTTTCGGTAAAGGGCCAGGTAATAACTATTTTCAGTTCTGCAGGACATACAGTCTCTGTTGCAACTTTACATTTTGTCATGTAAAGCTACTCTAGACAATATGTAAATGAACTTATGGGACTGCGTTCCAATAAAATGCTATTTACGGGTGCAGAAATTTGAACTTCATAGGTGAAATATTAGTCTTTTGACTTTTGCCAACCATTCAGAAATGTAAAGACCATTCCTAGCTCGTGGTGAGTTGGCTTTGGCCTGTGAGCTGAGGTTTGCAGACTTCTTTTCCAGCCTGTTGCGTGAGAGGCCACCTGGAGAACTCAATGCCCAGCCAGCAGCCAGCACCACCCGCCACACATACCATCCTCCAGCCCAGCCACCGAAAGAATACTGCCGAGTGGCTGAGTCCAGTGAGACGGCAGAGGGACTGACCGCCCAGGCATCCCGTGGTATCCGGGGGGAAAAGTCGATGGCTGTTGTATTGAGGCAGGCTAGTAAGAAGCTAGGAGATACCTTGGCAAGTGGAATGAGGAAAACAGAGACACATAGTTAAATAAGGCCAAGCAATTGACAGTCAGCTAGCCCTAGCCAGTTTGGCTCAGTGGGTAGAGCATCGGCCTGCAGACAAAAGGGTCCTGGGTTCAATTCCAGTCAAGGGCACATGCCCAGGTTGCAGGCTCAATCTCCAGTAAGGGGGTGTCCACTCATCATTGATGTTTTTCTCTCTCCTCTCTTCTTTCTCTGAAATCAATAATAATAATTATATATATTTATACATATTTTGTAATATATTTAAAGAAGACAGCCCTGACTGGTTTGGCTCAGTGGATAGAGCATTGGTCTACAGGTTTGATTCTGGTCAAGGGCGTGTACCTTGGTTTCAGGCACATCCCCAGTAGGGGGTGTGCAGGGGCCATTGATGTTTCTCTCTCATTGATGTTTCTAACTCTCTATCCCTCCCCTTCCTCTCTGTAAAAATCAATAAAATATATTAAAAAATAAAGAAGACAAAACCCCCTTGAGATAAAGGATGCCAGTGCTGCCCTGACCGTTTTGGCTCAGTGGATAGAGCATCAACCTGCGGACTGGAGGGTCCCAGGTTCGATTCTGGTTGAGGGCATGTATCTTGGTTGTGGGCACATCCCCAGTGGGGGTTCTGCAGGAGGCAGCTGCTGGATATTTCTCTTTCATCAATGTTTCTGACTCTATCCCTCTCCCTTCCTCTCTGTAAAAAATCAATAAAATATTTTTTAAAAGGATGCCAGTACTTGCTCTCCTGTGAGCTCGCCCATGCCCTCCCTTCCTTCCTCAGACGTGTATCTTTGCTTTTTCACTCCTAATCTCCCAGGGTGTCTACAAGACTCACAACCAGGGAGCAGCAGGCAGCGGCAACTTGTCTCAGGCTAACTCCCTGAATTTACCTCCAAGGCCCTCCTTTTGCCTCTGTGACGTGTTTCCTGAGTCCACACGGCCCAGTGCGCTCATTTCTGTCTCTGTGACCTCCTTCCCTGAGTGTAGGCAGCTCCGCTTACTCCTATTGCCTCTTCTTTCTTAAGTCCTTCCTTTGTTTCACTGGCCCCGGCTTTCGAAAATGTGCTCTCCAAATCACCTGGACTCAAATCGTAAACTCCTGCACAGAGTCAAGAACCCAGATATTCCGGACTGCCCCAGGGCAGACCTTCCTCAGTCCCGGCCCCTTTCTGGTGACAGTATGAAGCCACCGGGTTTGGGGTAATTTGTTACGCAGCAGTAGCTTACGAACACGCCAGCTCTAGAGGATTTTTCAGGGCCCGGGGGAACGGGGGAGACCCTGAAGGAAACTTGGCATTACTGGATTTACACAATAAAAAGAAAACCACGAAATCCTCTTTGCCAAGAGTTTAGCTCACGCTATCAAGGCTTCATGCATGGATCCCTTCCAGATGTGCCTGCTTCACTCCATTTGGAAACACTTTCCTAGTCAGATGTCCTTCCCGTCGCTTTGCCAGAACCCTGGGAAATCCAGGCCTGTTGGGAATTCGGGAGGGCACTGAGGGCAGAATCGTCTCAGCAGTGAACCCTTCTGCCATGCTGATGAGGTGCCAGGCTCGTGTCCTCAGCACGGAGTGCAAGGCCCGTGCAGTGTTGTCCCATCTCACGGGGGAAGCACGGAGCTTGGCAGGAGCCGACCCGCTGACTAAATCACCCCGTGAAGGACTGTGTCAGGCTGCAGAGCCAATCCCAACGTGACTGAGGCCACCAGCGACGCCAGAATTCTCAGACGGCAGCACCCTGGCCGCTCGGGGCCAGGCCATTCTTTGTGGTGTGGGTTGTCCTGCACGTGACAGGGTGTCTAGCAGCCCCTCCCACCCCAGGCCTCTGCCCACTAGATGCTGGTAGTGCACTCCCGCTTCCCTAGTTGTGACAATTAAAATGTCTCCAAATGTTGCCAAGTGTCCCCAGGGGGCAGGTGAGAACCACCGTGCTAACCCTTTTTCCAGCTGCAGTGGGTGGGATGATGGCCCCCAAACAGATACAACCAAGTTCCAACCCCCAGGAACTGTGACTGTGACCTTATTCGGAGGAATAACAACATTTAAAGATGTAACCAAATGAAGGATCTCTAGATTCAAATGTGAACCCTGAGGGAAAAACAAAACAAAACAAAAAACACCTACTTTCCAGGGGGCCATGTGTCCCGGGAGAGCCGTGTGCCCCGGGTGAGCCGTGTGTCCCGGGGAAGCAGTGGGACCCAGGGGGAGGGGCGGTGTGAACCAGAGGAGGAGCAGACTCTATTCGTGTGGTCCTGAGCTAGTCACCATAAAACAAGCAGACTGCCAAATGAGGAGCGGATTCTATTCGTGTGGTCCTGAGATAGTCACCATAAAACAAGCAGACTGCCAAATGATAGCGGGGCGGGGGTGGGGGGTGGGGGGGGGGAGACCTGGAGGGAGATAAGAGAACAACCGAAGGACTGGTATGCATGAACATAAGTACAACCAACGAACACAGAACTCTGGGGAGAGAGGGCATGAATGGGAGGTGGGGGGGGGGGGCAATGGTAAGCTATGTACACATATAATACCTTAATAAATTAAAAAAAGAAAAAAGAAAAAAAAACCTACTAAGAAGGGCTCCTGGTGGCTAACTGGACTTAAATTAAAAAACAACAACACACAATACAGCGTAGCCCTGGCCGGTGCCGCTCAGTGGTTAGAGTGCCAGGCTGGGCACCAAAGGGTCTCGGCTTTGATCCCGGTCAAGGGCACTTATCTGGGTTGCAGTTTTGATCTTGGCCACTGTCAGGGAGTGTGCAGGAGGCGATCAATTTCTCTCTCTCTCTCTCTCTCTCTCTCTCTCTCTCTCTCTCTCTTCCACTCTCTCTAAAATCAATGGAGAAAATATCCTTGGGTAAGGATTAACAAAACACACACACACACACACACACACACACACACACACACACACCAGTGAATTAATAATAAGGAAAACCCCTGTTAATTTCATTATAAGCAAATCTGAGTTAAAAACATTGTAAAATTAACAGGCCGTTAATTTTCACATATGACACGTGGCTGGGACATTTTGTCCATTAAATCTGAAGTCCAGTAAGTGAAGGTCTGCAGAATCGAGGGTTTATGGGTGCTTCATTTTGGCAGTCCCAGGAAACTCACACCTTTACTGTGGTGACTTGACCACGGCAGAGAAAATTGCTCACTCGCACACGGTGCTCACGTTCTACTTATAGAGAAACACCATGCTATGCTCTCTCAGCACCTTATTTCAAAGTATGTTTTGTCCTACTGATTTGGCTCAGTGGATAGAGCGTCAGCCTGCAGACTGAAGGGTCCCAGGTTCGATTCACCCAAGGTCACCCAGCTGGAGAAGGTGAGAGCCTCGTTTGACCCCGAGTTCTGTCCCCCTGTCTCAGCCTCAGTTTCCAGGTCTATGAAATGGGAATAGAGCTGTTTCTTTCACTTTTTTTAAAAAAAAAATCCTCACCCAAGGAAATGCTTTTATGGATTTTTTTTTTTTTAAGAGAGAGAAAAGGGAAGGGAGGGGGGAAGAGAGAGAAACATGGACTGGTTGTCTCCCTTACATGCCCGGACTGGTGGTGATCCAGCTCAAAACCGAGGTATGTGCCCTGACCAGGAATCAAGCTCACAATCTTCTGGTGTACCGGATTAGCTCCAGCCAACCGAGCTACCTGACCAGTCTCTTAATTGCTCCTCTGGAATCCCTGGCCTGAGTAAGGTTGTATGAAAAAAAAGGGGAGCTATAAAAAAGAAGGAATTCTTACCATTTGCAGCAGCCTGGATGGAACTGGAGAGCATTATGCTAAGTGAAGCCAGGCAGTGAAAGAAAAATACCGCATGATCTCACTCACTTATGGATAATAAAGAACATTATAACCAGATGAACAGAAAGACAGATACAGAGGCAATAAAGCACCTAACAGACTGTCAAATTACACAGTGGGAAGGTTAGGGAGAGGTGGGGGAGATAAGAGATCACCCCAAGGACTTGTACACATGCATATAAGCATAACCAATGGACACAAGACACTGGGCGGGTGGGGTGAGGGCATGTGCGGGGGTGGGGGGGTAAGGAGTAGGGGAGGCCAGGGGAAGGTCAATGGGGGGAAAAAAGGAGACATATGTACTACTATTTGTAATACTTGAAACAATAACATAAAATTTTTTTTAAAAATAAGGGGAAAAACTCACTAAAATGGAGCGGGGAGGCCAGCAGGGGGCGCTCTCACACAGTACCACTCCATGTCACTTACAGGCGTTATATTGTGGGATCCAGATCCTCAACAGAAAGGGTCTGTACATTCCCACTCTCCCGGTTACCCAGACAATGAAAAACTATAATCACTCTTAACTCTCACTTTTCTCTGATGAACTTCCTCTTAAAGCAACCCTCCCCAACTTCCTCCTTTTTCCTCCATAAAATAGCATTCCTCTCCTCTATATGTGGGACTTCCCTATGGCTTTCGCTAAAACTTGTCCCAAATTGAAATTCTTTGCTGTTCCCTATTTTTTGCTGGCAAAAATAGCTGTTTTGTTTTTAAGGTCACCATGTATTTTGGAATTGGGAATTTTTTCTGTCTTAGGAAGGTAACTGAGGGTGAAAGCTGCCAAGCGCTGCAGGATGTTGCTGGGTGGTAGGGCATCCTGTAAAGGGGGGAATACGGGATAAAGAGGAATAAAAATGGATAACTGATCACTGGAAGCAGCCCGGGTCACCGCTGGAGTTCTGACACCACCTTAAGGAAAAGTGGAGCTTCCAGAGTCCTTTGGATTTCCTGGTTCCAGGCTGAAGACTCATAAGAGAATCTCCAGGAGCTGTGGTTAGAGTTGGAAGAGACCGTCACTGCTCCAGTCAGTTCTGGCTCCCGGAGCTCGGTGAGATAACGGAAGGAGGAGAGGGAACGAAGGGGGAGGAGAGGAGGAAGAGGAGGAGGGATAGAAGGAGGGAGAAGGGGAAGGAGGAGTGGGTGGAGGAAGAGAGGGAAGTAGGTGAAGAAGAGCACAAAGGGAAGTGGAGGAAAGGGGGAGGAGGAGGGAGAAACCGGAAGAAGGGGAGGAGGAGGGAGGGAGGGAGGGAGGCAGGGGAGAGGAGGGAAATCTGGGCTAGCCGCAGCAAGGGGCAAAGAAGTGTTGAGAAGAAGGAAAGGGAAGGAGGAGGGAGGACGAGCTCTCGGCCCACATTTGTGAATGAATGAATCTCAACTCTGAGCTGGCATGACAGTTCCAGCGCTCGGCGTTTTACCAGTAAAATGTGGGTAATCACAAGGGCTACCTGGCAGGATAAGAGTGCAGCTAGAGTTACTGGTCGTTGTTCTGGGCCTGTCCTCGGGATTTGTCTCCTCGAACCCATTCCACCCACCCTGGAAGGCCAGCAGGAACCAATGACAGCATGGGGGGTTGGCTGGGGGGGCGGGGGGGCTGTGAGCGCCTGCCAAGCCTTGTCCTCCAAATGGCTCTGGAAACAGGCCCAGGCCTTCTTCCAAGGATCGCACTGAAAAGGTCTGCCAAGCAGGGAAGAAAACAAGCTGGGTGGGGTGGGCAGGAGGGCAGAGGAGGGGACGCTTGGAGAGAGGGATAGGGCAGAGGCCCTCGTGGGCACAGTGCAGGAAAGCAGGACCCAGGAGTCTGCACACACAGAGGCCCTCCGCAAGGCCCACAGCCGGGACTAGGTGTGGGGTTTTCTGTCTTGGACTGGTTGTTTCTGCCTTTCTCCTGCCTGAGCTTCTGGGAGCCCGCGAGGGAGCAGCCGGGACTGAGGCTCTGTGAGCAGCTCCAGGTCAGCCAGGAAACAGGGCACTGGGCAGCCAAGGCTGGCGCTGCCCCCTGACCAGGAGGGTGCTTTGGGGCCTCTGGGTGAGCATTGGGACCTTCGGGTGCCAATAAAGGACTCCTGTGGGAGGCTGGGGACCTGGCGTGTGGATTTCGTTCTTCCTGAGCTCCTGGGGTGTTACACGGAACCTAACTGACAAGATTTTGGGATACAGATTTGGGATTAGCTGGGTCCTTGTAATATACCTTTCAGGCTAAGGTGAGGTTTGAATTTAGCAACTTCTAGGGCCCCAGGCGGTGCGTGTAGGACTCCCAAGGTCACTGGAATGTGTGTTTGAAATCCAAGAGGCTCTGGGGCTTGTATTTAGAACAAGCTGCGGCAAGAGTCCAGTGCAGGCAGGCCCGGATTGTGAACTGGGGCTTCCCAGCTCCCGGGTGCAGGAATCCAGGATGGCCGGGGGGGGGGGGGGAAGGGGGACGGACGGACGCGCGTGGGGGCGTGGGGGGGCTGCGGACGCCCGGAGGCCACGCCCCCGCTGCAGGACGCACGTGCTCGCCGGAGGGCGGTGCGGGGGCGGGTGCAGCTTGGTTGTCTAGGAGACGGCGGGCGGCTTCGCCGGCTGTTCTAGCCCCAGGGTCTCGTTAGCCGTCGCTTCTCTGGCCCCGGGGCCCTCTTTATGGTCGTGGCCTCCGGAAGGGGGCGGGCCCGGGCTCCGCGGCTCCGGAGCTCCGAGCCGGGCCGGTCGGAAGAGGGGCTGTGGGTGAGGCCGGGCGCCGGCGGGGCCGGGCCGGGGGCCGGGATGGAACCTTGTAGCTGGAATGCGGCCCGGTCGGGGCTGGGGGCGGGCCCGGGCCCGGGTGGGCGGGGGCTGGGGCTGGGGGTCGGGCCAGAGGCCCGGCGCGGGGCGGGGTCCGGTGAGTGGCGGGTGGCGGGGCGGGGCGTTCAGGGAGACCCGGGGCTTGGGCCCGGACAGGTTCGGGACGCGAAGTGGGGGGGAGTCCGGGACCCCGCGCCGCGGCTAGGTCGTGGCGGGGGGTCGCGGCCTGGTCGAGGGACGGGAAGGGCGAGGTGCAGCCAGGCTTTGGGGCTACGTCCCGCGGGCGGAGCCTGGGTCTGGGGTTCCGCAGCGGGGTCCCGCACGGGGTGCGGTTGACGGGGACTGGGAGGTGGGAGGGCTGAGTGCGGGCCCGACCCGGGCGGGAGCTAACTGGCCGAGCCGTGCGGGCCGGGGCCTGTGCGCACGTGGGGCCTGCCGGGACGCCGGCCCGGGGCGGGTGGGGCTGGGGGAGGCCGGCCGGGCCGAGGCCGGCGGGGACCTGGGCGAGGTCCGGCTCGGAGCCGGTGGGCCGGGGAGGGGCGGGCCCGGGGCCGGGGGCGGGGCTGAGCGGCCCGCGGCCTCAGCGCTCTCCGCCTCCGCAGGATGTGGGCTCCCGGCGCGGGGACGGCCTCCCTGGCTTCGCTGGGGCTGCTGTGGCTGCTCGGGCTGCCGTGGATCTGGAGCGTGGCGGCGGCGCTCAGCGTGTACGTGGGCGGCGGCGGCTGGCGTTTCCTGCGCATCATCTGCAAGACCGCGAGGCGGGACCTGTTGTGAGTGCAACCCCGCCCCGCCCCGGCCCCGCTCCCGGGCGGACGGGGAGGGCGGCGGGGCGGCGCGGGGTCCCCAGGGCCCGTGGGGAGGGGTTACAGGCGGGGCGGGGCGGGGCGGGGGTGGGCCGGGCCTGCCGGAGGGACGGGGCGGGAAATGAGGGGACTTGCAGGCGGCTGTTTGAGGGTCTCTGGAGGGACATGAGTAGGTTCCAGGGTTCTTGAGGTCACGTGGGAGACCTCAGGGAGCTTGGGGGGGTTTTGGGGGGCGGACTGTGGGCCGCTGGGAGGAGTTCCTTAGAACTGGGGCTGATTGTGAGGCTGTGGGTGTTTGGGGGGTGGGGCCTTGGTGACTGTGGGAGGCCTCTGAGGGCCCTTGGGGGACTCTGTAGGTTCCCAGGGGCTCCCAGGGGCGGCTCAGTAGTCTCTGGAGGCTGTCCAGACTGACTGGACACTTGGGGTCTATTTAGGGTTTTTGGAGAAGGAAGGAAAGGGCTTCTTGGGGCATCTATGAAGGACATTTAAGGTCTTTGAAGGGTGTGTGCCTCTTTTGAGCCATTTACGGGTTCCTCTGTGACCCTTTACAGGTGCTCTTGCAGAGTCTGGGGTCTGTGCGGGACTTGGGGGTCGCTCAGGGTCTGGGGAGCGGCTGCTGTGTGTTCTGCGGCTTGTTTGGTGGTCTCTGGAGGCTGGGATCTCGGAGAGGTTCTGGTGTCGTGTGCAGGTGTCTCTGGGTCTTGCTGGAGTCTTCTTGTGTGACAGGTATTGCTGGAGGTTCCCATCAGTAGCAGCCCCCATGTTGGGAGAGGTTGAGCACCTGCTATGGGTCTGTGGACTCGATGCCTTCACAATTGTCCTCTCCTCTTGGGGACTGGGGGGGCTCAGATGGAGCCTGTGGCCCGGCCGCCACGGAGGGTCACACACCAGGAGCCTGGCCGGCAGGCCCTCCCTGCCTCCTCGGGCTTGCCACGGCCCTAGCTCTACCCCATGGAACTGGGTGTATCCATGCCTGGCCCTGTCTCCTCTGGGGACAGGGCAGGAGCGCCGTCCACTCTGAGTCCCTGGCACTGGATTTGACACACTTTTCTGTAGGAGGCAGCCTTGCGTGTGGCTCCACCTCCTGGTCTTCATGCTCTTATCAGATCCCCTTCCTTAGGGACCGTGCCAGGGGCTGGGCCTGGTGACTCACTCCTAATGAATGGCACACACAGTGCTAGGATAGTGCCTCTGAACTTAGGTAATGAAGACCGTGGCTTCCACGTGGAGTGCTCTCTTGTGGGCTGCTCCCCGAGGGAGAAGCTGGCTGCCACATGCGAGGCAGCCCGTGGAGAGGCCACATACATGAACTTGGGAGCGAATTCTCTCCTAGTAAAACCTCGAGAAGAGCTCCGCCCCAGCCGACACCTTGATTGTAGCCTCACCAGAGACCCCACTCCCGGATTCCTGAGGCACAGGAACTGAGATAATAAACGTTTGTTGTTTCCAGTGTTAGTCTTGGGAATAAGTTGTTAGGCCGCAGTAACTAATGCCGCTTGTATAGCCCACTCCATGCATCAGGCTTTGTCCTAATGCTCTCTCTTAGCCCTGTAAGGAAGAAGTGCTTGTGAAACCTATTTTACAGGTTGGTCAACCAAGGCACAGAGAGGTGAATCCATTTGCCCAGGAACACACAGCCAGGGAAGGGCAGGGCTTCAGCGTCCGTGTTTTCAGCTGCTGTGCGGTGCCTGTGCTGGTGGGAGCTGTGTTTGGACCCTGGGTTCAGGAAACATTTAAGCACCCTGTCCCAGTTCCTCCGACTGGTCTTGTAATTGTGGCATGAGATCTGACCACATGTAACCTTATTGGTTTCTTCTTGCCCGGGTAAATACAGAAGGCGGCACACGGAGCAGAGGATGAGAAGAGGCCTTGGGAAGGACCCAGAGGCGCAGAGTGGCCTCTTTGTCCCCAGGGTGGGGATGGCTTGGGCTCCTGCCCAGGCATGTGGCTGGAGCTGAGCCTGGCGCCCACTGCTTGCCTGTGTGGGTGTGCTTCAGAGAGCCTGGGCCAGCGCAGGACAGGCTGGGGACAGCTGAGGGGGTGCGGTCCTGCCTTGAGTGTGGCCAGCCACAGCCTCAGTTCCTGTTTCTGGCTGTGTTGTCTGGATGGGCAGCCCCGGCAGGGGCCGCTCTGTGGTTCCAAACCTCGCTGGCGCCCTCTCCCACGGCTGTTGCACAAGGACCACCTCGTGGGGTTCTTCGGATGCTCTGTCAGGGACGCTCTAGAGGAGGGCTGGGCACACGGAGGAGTTCAGATGTGTGGCTGCCGGCGGCCCGCAGCCGGCGTGGTTGCCTCGGTGGCTATGTAAGCCGATGTTTACCAGCTTGGTGGCCAGAGTCAGCACAGGACGTTGGCTCTGTGCCCTGCTGGCCCTTGGATCATCGCCCTCTGAGTCCCGGTTCCTTCATCTGTAAGAACAGTCTTTGTACAACGCCTCTCCTTCAAGCAGCGTGAATTGAGCAACTGCTGTGTGCACCGTGGTGCACGCGGCCTGCCGTTGTGCCAGCCTGAGGAGGAGCTTAGGGACCGTGCCAGGGGTTATCCTGCCCCTGGCTGTGACCTTGTGGGTCTCGGGCGTGTTAAGTTACCTCTCTGTGCTCTCAGCTCATTCATCTGACAAAGAGGGATCCTAGGACCCAACTCTGGAAGGTGACCATGAAGTTAGCAGAGTGCTCGTCCCAGCAGTTCTTCAATGCGAAGGCTGCCCGTGTTAGTTACTCTGTTAGCGCTGGGGATCTGACCAGGAAGGTGGATGTATAAACAGCTAACTTTTAATGTTTTGCATTCTTATTTTTGGTAATAGTTAATACACAACACATGAATGTTGTAGAGGGGTGTGCAGTGAAAGTTGCCCTCTCTTTGCTGCCCCACCCCGCAGTTCCCCTCCTCATATCTCTTTTCTAAGATATGGTTACAGGAATCTATGCAGACCTCCTCTGTTCTTCATGCCCACAGATGCACACATTCTCCGTCCTTTTCCTCACCTGGTGCTCTCTTTCTTTCTACTTTCATTTGTGATACAGGCTTTGGGGCGAAAGACCAAGCCTACTACCTCAAGTGGCAGCAGCCGACCCCACTACCTGCATTTTCCCTTCTTGGCCCAGAATGGCTCTCCCCTCTTATGTGAATCTGACCACTTTTGGCTCCATTTGGGGGACTGTATGCTGTGATGGGGGAGCAGCAGGCACAGTACCAGGGCTGACCCCGGGAGGTGGCAAGGATGCTTAGTGAATGGGCGGGCAGGGGAGGCTGTGCCTATGACAGTGTGCTGGCAAGTAGCATGCGTGTGGACGCTGGGGGTCAGCTGATCCAAATTCCTGCAAGGACCAAAGAGCCCTGATCCCCTCCCAGGTGCAGCTGGAGGACTCCTAGGGCTCCCAGGATAAGCAGTGAGCCAAGCAGGAAGACTCACAGTGTCAGAAGAACTCTGAACCCTTATTTTTAAAAACTCCAAACGCTTGCAGGCCTGGACATCCTCTCCTCTGACAGACCTCCAAGGACCTGTCTCCCTCCCCCTCCTGCCTGATTCCTGCCACAGTGGCCTCTGCTCCGGTTCTCGAATGCGCCTCATTCTCCAGGCCCATTTCTACCGCAGGGCCTTTGTACCGGCTGTGCCCCGGCCTCACCACGGCCTCCCTCTTCTTTCCCTCTTGCCAGGCCTGCTCAGAAGTCATCCGCCTGTCTCCCTCAGGGCCATTCCCACCCGGCCCCAGGCCACACCACTCCGGCTGCACCACCCATCGGGGCCTTGTCACCAGCCAGCCCTTCCTTCCTGCTCCTTCCTGTGTGAGGAGGGGGGTGTCTCCTGGAAATGACGCACCCCCTCCTGAGGGTCGGATCTGGTTGTGTCTGAGCCCAAAACAGGGCCCAGCACATAATAGGTGCTGGTACACATCAGCTGTCTGCTAAATGGAGGGGGAGGGAATGGATGAATGAATGAGTGAGTGAATGTCAGTGCTGAAGTCCTCTGTGGACATGTTGGGTCCAGGGATGGAAGGAAGCCATTTCAAGGAACCGAGGAAGCAAGGGAGAGGCAGCAGGGGTGCAAAGAACCGATTTGATAAGGAATTTGACGATAAAGCAGGTGGGACATGATGGCCAGATGAGGCCTAACGGGAGGTATAGTGAGACTGTGTCTGTATTGTTCAGGGCAGAGCAAGCTGCTACAACAAACAGAATCCCATTATCAGTGTCTTAGCAAAGTTTGGGGTCACCTCTCAGAGTCAGAGGCTGGGCAGCAGGGCAGGGAGCCACCTAAAACCAGGGGAACCACTCATTTCTCAAGCTGCCACACCACAAAATTTAGAAATTAAAGCAATTTTTGTTTACTTAAAGCAAAACAAAAAAGTTAATTTCTCACTCACCTGGCAGCGTGGCTTCCTTGGTGGCTGCTCACCCTTACACAGCCATTTGGGGCCCTGGCTGCTTCCCTTTGGGGTCTTGCCGTCCCGTGGGGCCTCCGATCCCCTCATCCACGAGCATGTTGGGAAGTGGAAGTGAGTCGAACCTGCTTCCGGTGCTCATTGAGTTGTACCCCCATCTTGACAACGGGCCCGCCTGGGAGAAGCCGCCTCCCCTGGCCTACTGGCATTGGGTGACGTGGGGGTGGAGCAGCTGCCCCCCCATGGCCGGACCCCGGGGTCTGGGCGGGGCAGACGGAGCCGGCGAGGTGTGCTTGGGACGGCCCAAAGGGGAGAAACAAAGGCAGACGAGGCCGGCTCCCTCGGGGTCACAGAAAGCTGGGTGGAGGAAGACTCTGATCTGCACTGCTGGGCCAGGCCACCTATGGGAATCCGCTGCTTTCGGGGGGCTGGTCAGCAGATGAACCTTAGTCCCTGAAAAGCCCGCCAACCAAAGGGTCCTCGACCCCTCACTGATCTCGGGGGTACAGGGACCTTTTCTTCCACTTTCTCAGATGTGGCACAGGGGCTCGGGGTGGTCTCCCGGGGGCCTGGCCAGGTACCCAGTAACACGTCCCCTCCGTCCCCCTCCCAGCGGCCTCTCCGTGCTGATCAGAGTGCGCCTGGAGCTGCGGCGGCACCAGCAGGCCCGCCACACCATCCCGGGCATCTTCCAGGCAGTGGCGCGGCGGCAGCCCGACCGGCTGGCCCTGGTGGACGCGGGCAGCGGAGTGAGCTGGACCTTCGCGCAGCTGGACGCCTACTCCAATGCTGTGGCCAACGTCTTCCACCAGCTGGGCCTCGGGCCGGGGGACGTGGTGGCCATCTTCCTGGAGGGCCGGCCGGAGTTTGTGGGCCTGTGGCTGGGCCTGGCCAAGGCTGGGGTGGAGGCCGCGCTGCTCAATGTCAACCTGCGGCGTGAGCCCCTCGCCTTCTGCCTGGGCACTTCGGGCGCCAAGGCCCTCATCTTCGGAGGGGAGCTGGCAGCAGGTGAGGCTGGGCGGGGCCCGCGGCTGCTCAGGGCCGGGAGGCGGTGCACCCCAGCCCTTGGGAGGGGCCTGCCCGACCCTGACCATGACACGTCTGTTTTGGGCTGCAGTGGTGGCTGAGGTGAGTGGGCAGCTGGGGAAGAGTCTGCTCAAGTTCTGCTCTGGAGACTTGGGCCTTGAGGGCAGCTGGCCGGACACCCAGCGCCTGGACCCACTGCTGAAGGAGGCGTCCACGGCCCCCCTGGCCCAGTCCCCCGGGAAGGGCATGGATGGTGAGTCCAGGTGGGGCCCCTCTTCCCTCCCAGTGCTCATTCTGTCCCCGCCCCCCACCTTCCGGCACCTGGTCGCCAACACCCTCGCCTCCTGCAGATCGACTCTTCTACATCTACACGTCGGGGACCACGGGGCTACCCAAGGCCGCCATTGTCGTGCACAGCAGGTGAGGGGCCCGTGGCGCCCCAGTCCAGAGGATGGATGATTTCAGGTCGTCTCTGAGGCCTGATTCCCCAGCCCCATAAAACCCACTGCCCTGATCCTGTGCTCAGGGCCCCCCATTGCCCCTCCTCTTCCCCACATCCAGCCCATTAGCGGGCCCGTCCCTCAATCTGTGCACGTTCTCCACACCCCCCACTCTACCCGGACCTGCCCCAGGCCCTCCTTAGCACCCTGCTGCCCCGCTCCTGCCCCTCATGGTTCTGCTCCCCTCGGTGGCCACAGGAAGGTTTGACCTCCCCTGTGCCAGAACGCCCTGTACGTGCGTGGCCTTCAGAATAAAACCCGCTCGTGTTGTGGGGCCCTGCCACTTCTCTGACGTTTTCTTCCTTTCCTCCCCTCAGTCTGGCCAGGCTCTTCTGGGCTCCGGGCCTTTGCAGGTGCTAAGCCCACTACCTGCCTGCCCTCCCAGCTCGCCCCCTCCGCTCCTCGCCAGGCCTTAGCTAATGTGCCACTTCCCCAGACAGGATCCCCGCCCTCCCTGGCTGTGTCACCGTCAGCCCCCGCTGTCCCTCAGCCCCTCCGTCCTTCAGGGCACACCGCACCACCGACAGTTCTGTGTCTGCTGCTTGTGCCTCTCCGCCAGCCCGCAAGCCTGGGGACTGCTGGCTCAGCTCCGCTTGCTGCTGTGCCCGCGTTCCTGGCACACTCCTCATTCCCAGGCCCTGGAGGAGTCGGTCCCAGCCCCTGCCCCCTGCCCCCTGCCCTCACAGGTACTACCGCATCGCAGCCTTCGGCCACCACGCCTACAGCATGTGCCCCTCAGACGTGCTCTACGACTGCCTACCCCTGTATCACTCCGCAGGTACATGGAGGTGCCGGGGGCGGGGCAGGCCGGGGGGCTGGGGACCCCTCGCCAAGCTTGCCTTCTGCAGGGAACATCATGGGCGTGGGCCAGTGTCTCATCTACGGGATGACGGTCGTCCTCCGCAAGAAGTTCTCCGCCAGCCGCTTCTGGGATGACTGCGTCCAGCACAACTGCACGGTCAGCCCGCCCCTCCCCTGCGCCCTCCGTCTCGCACCGCCCACTCTCCCTCCCTCGCCAGGGCCCCTGATGGGGACAGAAGGTGACCAGTGTTTCTTGAGCTCTGTGTCCAGCCCAGGGCTAACCCTTTGCCAATTGGGGAGTGGGCAATGACATCACACCCATTTGCATATGAGGATTGCATCAGGGAAACTGAGGCTTGCAGTGTAACTGCAATTGGGCCCAAGTTGTCTGACCTCCCTAGGGCTCTCCTTCCCTGTGCCCGGGCCCCTCCTCCCTCCGGGTCTTCCCTACGGCGGCTGAATGGAAACGAGACCAGCGGGCTCAGTCTCCACCCTGGGCTATTTAATATTTAAGCCACAAGGCGTGGGGCAGAGATGGAGGACATTTTCTGTTCCTGACAGCAGGCGGGCTAAGACACATACCTCCTGCCCCCGCCCCCTCCAGGAGGAGGGTTTCACCACTGCGATGGGGTGGAAATACAGATGCTAGCCCCTTTCTCCAAGAAGAGGGAAAAGCGGGGGAGAGAATGGGACTGGCAAGTTGGCAGGTGCCATCCCACAGTGGACAGGGGGGCCCAGAGAGGTCCGGCCACCATCCCAGGTCCAGAGCTGGGCGGGGGCTCCGGGCAGGGCATCCTGGGGGACCCCTTGGGGCAATGACTGTACTCGTCTCTGCTTTTGAGGATTTACGTTCTGCTTGGGCTGAGGTCTTGGGGGACATTGCTAATCTAAATCTTGAAATGCAGCCTGGATTTTTACCTTACTCACTGAGAGTTGCAGATGCACGTACACGTGGACAGGAAAGTAGAAGGGATTCCTGAGCACCTGCCACTTCCTCCTCCACCCAACCCAGACCCCAGACCCCAGTCCCTCCTCCTGCAGCATGCTAAGCTGCCCAACAGCAGCACGCTTCCTGCATAGATGTTTCAGTAAAACCTCTGAGAGATGTAATTCACATAACATAAAATTAGTCTTTAAAGTGAACAATTCATTGTCTAGTTCCTTCACGGTGTTGTGCAACCATCACCACTATCTCGTTCCAGAACATTTTCATCACCCCAAAAGGAAAATCTGTACCCATGCACTCACTCCTTCTCCGCCCCCCTCCCCCAGCCCCTGGCAACCACCAATCTGCTTTCTGTTTCTGTGGATTTGCCTGTTCTGGAAATTTCCTGTAAATGGAATGATATACTGTGTGGCTGTGTCTGGAAGACTGATTTTAAAACAAGAGATTTAAAAGCAGAGTGTCAAAGAGATGTCTGCGTATGGGTATGTTCATAGCAGCATTATTCACAAGAGCTGAAACATGGAAGCAACCCAAGTGTCCATCGACAGATGAATGGAGAAGCAGATGTGGTCTGTCCACACAGTAGAATATTATTCAGCCATAAAGGGGAGGGAATTCTGACACGTGCTACAACGTGCATCAACCTTGAGGACATTGTGCTAAGTGAATAAGCCAGGCACAAAGGGACAGATACTGTGAGATTCCACTTGGCTGAAACCTGTGGAGGAGTCAGATTCACAGGTACAGTGAGTAGTCTGCGGTGGGGGATGGGGATGAGGAGTTAATGTTCAATGCAGATAGTTTTTTTAGTTTGGGAAGGTGAGAAAGTTCTGGAGGTGGATGGTGAGATGGTTGTTGAACAGTGTGAATGTACTTTATGCCACTTGAACATGGTTAAGCCCATGACCTAACCCTGTGGTTGGCAAACTTCGGCTCTCAAGCCACATGCGGCTCTTTGGCCCCTTGAGTGTGGCTCTTCCACAAAATACCATGGCCTGGGCGAGTCTATTTTGAAGAAGTGGCGTTAGAAGAAGTTTAAGTTTAAAAAATGTGGCTCTCAAAAGAAATTTCATTCGTTGTACTGTTGACATTTGGCTCTGTTGATGAATGAGTTTGCCGACCACTGCCCTAACTGGTTTGGCTCAGTAGATAGAGCATCTGTCTGTGGTCCGGAGTTTGATTCTGGTCAAGGGCACATGCTCTGGTTGTGGGCTTGATCCCCAGTAGGGTGCGAGAAGGAGACAGCCAATCAATGATTCTCTCTCATCATTAATGTTTCTATCTCTCTCTCTCCCTCTCCTTTCATCTCTGAAATCAGAAAAAAAAACATTTTTAAGAATGGTTAAGCCCTGCCCTGGCTGGTGTTCTCGCAGTGGTTAGAACACTGGCCTGAGCACTGAAGGGTTGCAGGTTTGATTCCCGGTCAAGGGCCTATACCTGGGTTGCAGGTTCCATCCCTGGACCCGGTCAGGGAACATGGGGAAGGCAACCAGTTGATGTGTCTCTCTCATAATGCTGCTTCCCTCCTTCCCTGTTTCCTCTCCCTCCCTAAAATTTAATGGGAAAAATATCCTCTGGTAAGAATTAACAAAAAAGTAAATAAATAAAGTGGTTAAGCAGGTGTGGCTTGCTTGTACAAAATGACCCTGACTCAGCGTTGTCCTAGCTGAGGGGTCCCGGTGTGATGATCAGCTCCCAGCTCCTGTCCAGGTGCTCCCTGCAGAGGGCGCAGTGAGCAGGTGGCTGGGGGGCAGCTGGGTGGGGCTCGGCTGCTGTGATTCAGAGGCAGCACAGAGTACACGCCTGACGGTGGTGCCGCCCAGGGGTGGTGCTGTGGGCAGCCTGGGTTCAGCTGGCCAGGCTCGGGGACAGAGTAGAGCACACGGGCTCTGGGCTGCGTTGGGCTGTGGGGTGTCGATGCTGATTCTCACCTTCGTGGCCTGCGTGCAGCAGGGAAGGTGTCCCAGGAAGCAGCCTGGGGATAGAGACGGTGGAGGGCGTAGGGGAACCAAATGCATCATTTACGTAGAAGGCCATTGAGGCCCCTTTGGAGGGCTGGGCTGTTTCCCCCAGGCATTAGCCTTAGGGCTGTTTGGTTCTAGCGCCCAGGAAGGGGGGGCTTGTCCCGGGGTGTCAGGCTCCGTGGCATGCTCCCTCTGCCAGGTGGTCCAGTACATCGGGGAGATCTGCCGGTACCTGCTGAAGCAGCCAGTGCGGGAGGCGGAGCGGCAGCACCCGGTGCGCCTGGCCGTGGGCAACGGGCTGCGGCCTGCCATCTGGGAGGAGTTCACGGAGCGGTTCCGGGTGCGCCAGATTGGCGAGTTCTACGGGGCCACCGAGTGCAACTGCAGCATCGCCAACATGGACGGGAAGGTGAGCGAGCAGGCAGGTGCCTGGCACGAGTCCGGGTTCGGGGATCACTGGCCCGGAGCACAATGGCAGGTTAAGAGGGCTTCTGGGCTGCCCCCCAATGTGGAGGCCCTCTTCTAGTACACACAGCCTGTAACTGTCACCCCTGAGTTCAAGTCCATGGCGTGGCTGTGTGCACTAGGCAGCTGCCTCCGTTTCCACCTGGGGAGGTGGCAGGGAGAGCAGGGCTCACGGGCACCCAGAGAGGAGGTTGGGGTGCTGATCCCCTCCTACTGGACAAGTCTCAGGCTCCTTGTTTTGTGGGGGCCTCGTTTTTCCTTCTTCCATAGCAGGTTTAACAGCTCATTGGGCGTGTGCTACTCACCCAACATCATGAGCTCAGTGCAGCGCCCCTCACTGGCGCGCTCTGCAGACAGATGCTCTATGATCAGCAGTTACCTCCTTTCTGCCTTTGCCCCTCTCCCTTCCCAAACTCCTCCTCCTCGAGGCCAGGAACAGATGAGACTAATAAGAAAGCAAGCACCAGGGCAAGAATTCTTTTGTCTTGCTAGCTGCTGGGGCCCCAGCACCCGACTGCAGGCCTGGCCCCCCCAGTGCGTATCTGTTGAGTGGACATCCCCCGGGGCCGCTGTGGCCTCACTAGCAGACGTAACAAACATGCCAACAGTAAGTGGCGGCACAAACCCGTTAGACAGGCGTCTTTGCTCATAGGCTGAGCCGGGCGGCTGGCGTGCTGTGGGCAGTGAGCAGCAGATCCGCCAGCCCCCCCCCCCGCGCCCCCCGGCTCCAGGGTCACACCAGCCATGTAGAGGGTTTTGTGGACCAGGAAGTGGCAGCGAGCCAGCAGGTCTGCAACTGTAAGGGAGACTGAGAACGTGGGAGGAGGAGTCCCAGTGCCCCCTTTTTCAGGTCAGCCAGGGTCACAGAGCTGGGGTGACACTGGGGGTGCTACTCCAGGCCCCGGGGCAGGAAAGGCAACGTGCTATGGGGGAGGACACTGCCACCCTGGGGCTCCTTGCCGACTCGGTTCTCCTTACTCCAGGTGGGCTCCTGTGGCTTCAACAGCCGCATCCTGCCCTTCGTGTACCCCATCCGGCTGGTGAAGGTCAACGAGGACACCATGGAACTGCTGCGAGATGCCCAGGGTCTCTGCATCCCATGCCAGGCAGGTGAGCGGGGCCCGCCCCCAGTCCTCCTGGAGCTGGGCCCTGCCCTCCGCCCTCCGCCCTCCGCCCTCCTGCTGCAGTCTGAGCTAGCCTCCTCCCCAGGGGAACCCGGGCTCCTCGTGGGCCAGATCAACCAGCAGGACCCACTGCGGCGCTTCGATGGCTACATCAGCGAGAGCGCCACCAGCAAGAAGATCACCCACAGCGTCTTCCGCAAGGGCGACAGTGCCTACCTCTCAGGTGTGCACCCCCCGGGGCTGGCTGCGGGAGTGGCCGCCAGCATCTCACCTTCCCCTCCCGCCTCCGCCAGGTGACGTGCTGGTGATGGACGAGCTGGGCTACATGTACTTCCGGGACCGGAGCGGGGATACCTTCCGCTGGCGTGGGGAGAACGTCTCCACCACCGAGGTGGAGGGTGTGCTGAGCCGCCTGCTGGGCCAGACAGATGTGGCCGTGTATGGGGTGGCCGTGCCAGGCAAGCTGGGCTGTGGGGGGTCCTCGGGTACGGCAGCCCCACGGGAGCCCAGCCAGGAGGAGCTTGAAGGTACAGGTGCCCTTGGGCAGTACACACCCTGGACAACTGCACGCAACAGCCTGGGCGGGTGCCACTGGGACTGGAGTCACCCCTCTTGTGTGATTTGAGCCTCAGTTTCCTCATCCAGAAAATGGGATCATGAAAGCGACTCTGGCTCAGGGTTGCAGGAGTGTAGCAGGAGCTCAATAAAATGATTCCTGCTTTGGCCAGTGTTAGCCCAGGTGGAAGGGGCTGGAGATCAGAGGCAGGGGCTGCTGTGGGACAGTGCCTGGTCCCATGGTGGGCGAGGGATGCTGCTCTCAACCGAGCCTCTCTTTCTAGGAGTAGAAGGCAAAGCAGGCATGGCGGCCATTGCAGACCCCCACGGCCAGCTGAGCCCCAACGCATTGTACCAGGAGCTGCAGAAGGTGCTAGCACCCTATGCCCGGCCCATCTTCCTGCGTCTCCTGCCTCAGATGGACACCACAGGTTCGCGCGCGCCCCCCCCCCCCCCCCGTATTCGTCCTGGTTCAGGCACAGGTCTGATGTAATGGTGCCCCGCCGCCTGGCCCCGTGGGCGTGTGCAGGACCCTCTCTTGTTTTGCTTACATATTTGCTCCCATTCCTCATCCCCAACCCACTAGACATCCTTCCCTTTTTAGCATCTCTTCCTTTTCTGCATTTTTCTTTGGAAGTTTGAGCAGATCAAAGCCTTTGTTCTTTCTCGGATATTTCACCATCTTTGTATTGCCTCACTCTTTTTCTTTTTGATTTGTGGGAGTTCTTCAAAAATGGTCTGGATATTAATTCTTTAACAATTTCAGATAGTGTAAGCCTCTTCTCCTATTTGGGAGTCTGTGAACTTAGTCCACTGTAGCCTTTGTTGAAAAGAAATGCTTAGTTTTGTCATATACTTTTTTGGTTTTGTTTTATTTTGTTTTGTTACTCCTCACCTGAGGATATTTTTCCCATTGCTTTTTTAGAAAGAGAGGAATGGAGGGAGGGAGGGGGAGAGAGAAACATCAATGTGAGAGAGACACATTGATTGGTTGTCTCCTGCACATGCCTGGACTGGGGCCTGGGATTGAACTTGTAACCCAGGTACGTGCCCTTGACCGGGAATCAAACCCACAGCCCTTCAGTGCACAGGCTGACGCGCTAACCTCTCAGCTGGGGCCATACTTATCCTTTTACATTTTGTGCTTTTGATTTTTTGTGTTTTTTTTTTTTTTTTTTAAGACACACAGACTTGCCTGGCCTGCGCAGCTTGGTGGTTGAGCATCGGCCTGTGAACCAGGAGGTCATGGTTCGATTCCGGGTCAGGGCACATGCCCTGGTTACTGGCTTGATCCTCAGTGTGGGGCGTGCAGGGGACAGCTGATTGGTGATTCTCTCTTATTATTTTTTTTAAAGAATTTATTTTATTTTATTTAAAATATATTTTATTGATTTTTCACAGAGAGGAAAGGAGAGGGATAGAAAGTTAGAAACATCAATGAGAGAGTAACATCGATCAGCTGCCTCCTGCACACCCCCTACTGGGGATGTGCCCGCAACCCAGGTACATGCCCTTGACTGGAATCGAACCCAGGACCCTTGAATCTGCAGGCTGACGCTCTATCCATTGAGCCAAACCGGTTTCGGCTCTCTCTTATCATTAATGTTTCTGTCTTTTTCTCCCTCTCCCTTCCTCTCTGAAATAAAAAAATATATATTTTAAAAACAACAAACAGACCTTCCCAACTCTAGAGCACGTAGATATTCTCCCTTGCCTTTAATACTAACCCCAACCCTTAGCTTTTACAAAACCTTCTTTAATCATCCACTGCAGGAGTGCAGACTTCTTAGACCCTGGATAGTAAATACTTTCAGTTTTTTGGGCCACACACTCTGTGCCCAACACCTCCGGTCTGCCTTGTAGTACAAAAGCAGCCTAGACAGTAAGTGAACGGGCACGGCTTTGTGCCAATAAAACTATTTACTGGACAGGCGGTGGATTGAATGTGGTCCTTGGGCTTTAAGTTGCTGACCCCTGACCTATTGTGTGACAGACCCTTGTCTCCCTGGGTGTCCTGGTAGGGTGGGGGGTGGGGGGGAAAGGTAGCCAGGCAGGGAGCATACAGTTACAGGCTGGGATGAGGGTGGTCAGAGAGGCCTCCCTTTGAAGGAGGGGACATGAAGCTCGGGCCTGGAGGACAAGGAGGAATTGAGCAGGCAAAATGGGGAAGAATGTTCCTGGCCGAGGGGATGGCATATGCAAAAGCCTGGAGTCACGGGAGAGGATGGTGAGCTGGGGGCTCCTGAAAGCCACCTGCCTCGCCCCCATCTCCACCTGCACCCCACAGGCACCTTCAAGATCCAGAAGACACGGCTGCAGCATGAAGGCTTTGACCCATCCCTGACCTCAGACCAGCTCTTCTTTCTGGACCTGAAGCGGGGACAATACCTGCCCCTGGACCAGGGTGTCTACACCCAAATCTGCTCGGGTTCCTTCTCCCTTTGAAGCTCCTCCTTTGCTGGAGCCTGACAGCCTGCCTGTCCTGGGGCGGAGAAGCTGGACCCCAGGAGAAGCCCGAGTCTCCCCTGGCCTCGTTCTCCCCTGCCTGGTCCTCTGGGCTGTCTCTTTGCCCCTCTCTGCCTGTCTTCTGCTGTGTCTGTGCGTCTCTTTCTCCTCTCTGCTTCCTGGCCATGACCTCCCTGCTGTCCCCATCCGTCCTCACCTTTCCCCTCTTTTCCTCCATCTCCCCTCTCTCCTCCTCTGTTCTGTGAAGTGCAGAGCAGACATTTCCTGGGACCCGGCGCTTGCTCGGGGCCCCACCTGTCATCCCTGCTGAGCCTTAGACCCAGAGTGCGGCCTTCCCACTTCCCCTCAGCTGTGCCTTAAGGAGCCCACCCAGCCCAGCCTTCCTGGGGCTGCTGGGGTCCAGGTGTGTAGCCCGTGTGTGAAATCCCGGCAGGCCCTCTGCCCGCCCTGCCAATGGAAGAGCCGGAGTGGCCTGCTTTCCCCACCCAGCGCAGGGGCATCGGCAGGAAATCACTCCTAGGCCAAACCAGTTGCCTTTTGCACTTCCCGTCCCTGGTGGGTCTCCCCTGCCTTTCCTGATGCCCTGGATGCTTCCAGAATTGACTGTGACCATTTGGATGTTGCCTCTTCCTGGATGTCCCTGTTCAGGCATCTGCACAGAGCGCCTGCTGGAGGGACCCCGAAGACTGTGCTGCTTGGCCCACCACTCAGGTGCTCACCCTGGAAGAGGCTTCTTGGGTGTCCACATCCAGCGTAACTGCTGAGGGACCCATGGGAGTGGCAGCAATGGGGTGAGGGGAGGTCTGCCATTGGTGGCATCCGAAATGGCCTCGGGTTCCAGTCACTGAATGTCCCTCCTGGCCTTGCTAATGACAGCCGGGACCCTGTGTTGGTGGTGACATTCTAGATAATCCAGCCTGCCTTGGTGGCTCATCTCATCCCGTACTCCTGTTGGGGCTGGCCACTCTGCCAGTCCGCCTGCCAGTTCCTCCAACAGCACCGTCCAGCACCTGGTACAAAGAGCAGGAGGGCCAGTAGTGAGTGGCCCTGCATTGTTTTGCATGGGCCTTTCCAAGCACCAAGGTTTTGTTTTAGAGTTGAGTTTAAGAAATAAAGCTGCGGAATATCCGATGCCTGATGTGAGCCCAGTTGTTCACTGTCCCATGTGGCACAGAACCCTTTCTGAGTCTCAGAAGACAGATCCTCCCTGGGGAACATGCTCCACCAGAGACAAGCCAGGCAAATTGGGCCTTTTCTTGCTGCCCTCTGCTGCCTGTTCTTACACCATGGCCTCTGGGAAGAGGGGGACTCAGGTTAGCATTCTCACCGCTTCCCTTAACCTCTGGGCCTCACAAAGCCCTGCTCTGACCTCGGTGGTCCTAGGGGAGAGTCGGCCAACCTGCCTGTTGGTTTCAGCAGCTGCACAAAATGGCCCAAAACAGAGCATGTGTCTTGGCACGGTTTGCTGTCCCAGGAAGGGTGCCCCTCTGTGTATGGGGCCAGCAGGTGTGGCTATAGCTCTGGGTGACAGCGGCTCAGCTTGTAGCTTTGGGTGACTGAGGTAGAATATTAACCCAGGACACTGAGCACCAGAGTCTCAACTTGTACCTCTGCTGTTCCCCCTCCAGTATTAGTGTCTGTCTCACCTTGTCTCCACTTCAGAGGACAGAGGATGGAATGTTTATGACAATAGAACATTGACTGGGAGCGGGTATTGAGTGGGTGGGCCTGGGGATGGATCGGGGGATGGAGGAGGCCTTGGCTGGGTCAAGGCTAGATGAACGTGTGCGGTGCGTCTTTGGATGCTCAGTCTGCAAGGAGAGGGAGGTAAGAGAGCTGAGATGCCAGAGAGGGTAGGAGAGGGGTCTGCTGCCAGTGAGCATGGAGCACTCTTGGTGTACTTATAAGCAAGGGTATTCTGGAGGTGATGACCACCCCACTCCATGTGTCATCATGGTCCCCCGTGTACAGAGAAGGAAACGAGCATGGAGAGAGAAATGAGGTCATTACCATGGTCTCCTTCGAGAAAGTGGTCCTATGGGGACCTTGGAGAGTTCCCACAGCCTGTGACTCCAGCTATAAAAACTTAAGTTCCTTCCCAGGTGGTGGTAAAAAAAAATTCCTGATGACAGGCTCTATGTTGTGTGTGTGTGTGTGTGTTTTAAGTCAGAGACTTCATGAGAGCAGTTCTCAGTTTACAGAAAAATGAGTGGAAAGCACAAAGTTCCTACCTATCTCACTGTTATTAACATCTTACATTACTGCTACATTTGTTACATTGATGAGCCCATACTGATTCATCATTTACTCAAGGCTGCAGTATAAACTAGGGTTCACTGTTGTAAGTTCTATTTCAATTAGTGCATAATGACATGCACCCACAATTACAGCATCATAAAGAAGAGTTTCTTCCCTCTAAACATTCATTGTGCTCCATTTCTTCATTTCTTCCACGCCCACTCCAAGCAACCACTGGTTTTTTAAATATATTTTATTGATTTTCCACAGAGAGGAAGGGAGAGGGATAGAGAGCTAGAAACGTCGATGAGAGAGAAACATTGACCAGCTACCTCTGTACACCCCCTACCGGGGATGTGCCTGCAACCAATGTACTTGCCCTTGACCGGAATCGAACCTGGGACCTTTCAGTCCGCAGACAGATGCTCTACCACTGAGCCAAACCGGTTTCGGCAACCACTGATTTTTTATCTGTCTTCATAGTTTTGCCTTTTCAGACTGGCTTCCTTCACTTGGCAAGATGCATTTAAGATTCCTCCGTGTGTTGGCAGCTCTGTATGTTATGCCAAATAAGCTCTATCCTATTTGAGCCGGTCTGGGGGCTCCTCCGGGCAAGAGCCAAGATGGAGGCACCTGGGTCCTCTGAGAGACAGAGGTCCCCTGGGGGGGAAGTGCAGAAGGAAGTGAACATAGAGCTTTTCAGTTCCCACTCTGGTAGGCATAACTGGAGACTTTCAAGGCATCAGTGAATAAAACAAAACCCTGCCCTCATGGAGCTTATAGTTTAACTAGAAACCTAATGCATGGAATTTGTGCAAGAATTGGCCTTCCTGCCTCCGCCTGCCGGCACCAGCTTACCTCGCAGCCCTGGCTTCATCTGGAAGGTCGGGCATCCTGTCTAATTAGCAATATTACGCTTTTATTATAGATTAGAGAAACAATACAGCAACAAGATAAAAGAAGGTTCTAAAGTCCACCAAAATGTGTACTCCTTCAGGAAAGAGCCGAAACCGGTTTGGCTCAGTGGATAGAGCGTCGGCCTGCAGACTGAAAGGTCCCAGGTTTGATTCTGGTCAAGGGCATGTACCTTGGTTGCGGGGGCATCCCCGATGGGGGGTATGCAGGAGGCAGCTGGTCGATGTTTCTCTCTCATCGACGTTTCTAGCTCTATCTCTCTCCCTTCCTCTCTGTAGAAAATCAATAAAATATATATTTTTTAAAATGTGTACTCCTTCAGGAAAGAAATCTCATATCGCCTTCCTCCACCCCACCCCATGTCCTCCTGTTGGGGTTCACCAGCTCTGTGCTCCCCTTTCTGGCCTCGCCCTGCCTGACACTATGAGGTTGGGAGCCGGTTCTGCCAGCTCCAACCCAGGACAGAACTTGTGTCCGCGCCAACTTGCAAAAAATAAAGGAGCATCGAACCGCCCCGCCCCGCCCCGCCAGGGCTTCACTTGCGGGGCTGCGCATGTGCCTAGGCCGCCGGCCGCCCAGGGTACTAATCCCGGGGCGTCCCGGCCGACCGGCGCGCAGGCGCACTGGCCGCCGCCCGGAGCGCTTCCGCCTCCCGCCGTCGCGATGGCCGCGCCGGGCCCCGGCTCCATCTCGGTCTTCTCGAGCCCGCAGGAGCTCAGCGCGTCGCTGGCGCAATTGGTGGCCCAGCGGGCCGCGAGCTGCGTGGCGGGCGCCCGGGCCCGCTTTGCGCTCGGCCTGTCCGGCGGCAGCCTCGTTTCGATGCTGGCCCGCGAGCTGCCCGCCGCCGTCGCCCCCGCCGGGCCCGCTGGCCTCGCGCACTGGACGCTGGGCTTCTGCGACGAGCGCCTGGTGCCCTTCGAGCACGCCGAGAGCACGTACGGCCTCTACCGGGTGAGAGCTACGGGGGCCGCCGAGGGCCACACTGCGCGCGCCCAGGCTGCTGCTCCGGGTGGGAGCTGGGGATGGTGGGTCGGCGGGGGCTTCGGAGCCCCTCCGCGTGTTTACGGGCAGCCAGGCCGGGGGCACGGCCTGGGCAGAGGCGCGCAGGGGCCCATGCCAGGGGCCTAGGGAAGTTCAGGCGCAGAATGACGGAAAGAGCCAGGCAAGGGAGGGTCCTGGCGTGGAGCCTGTGCACCAGTTTCTTTACCTACAACCTGGATGAGGTCTCCATGGTCTCCACGCAGCCTGTTGCGTTAATGACCTCCGAGGCCGTTGCCTTTGGGCCCCTTGGCGTTTTACAAGCAGGGAGACTAAGGCTAGGAGGAGCCCTGGTTTGCTTGGGTTCCTCCGTCCACTCCTCCTGCTCCGGAGGAGGAAACTCTCCAGGGAGGCGTGGGACGGTGGGCGTGACCAGAAGAGGAGCCTCGGGTC